>SMSQ01002817.1:0-55936 GCA_019453375.1 Ctenoplectra terminalis | reverse complement strand
TAAAAAAAAAAAAAAAAAAATTGTATTTCAGGAAACTGTATTTCAGATTTCTCGAACCTCGTACTATAAATCCACACGAACCTTTTCCGGCACCTAATATATTATTTCAAAATTAGGAACTGAGTAAAACCAGTAAATCAACTAAAACTTAAAGTAACCTAATTTAATAATACAAAAAATTTACACTAACACTAGAACTATCTAAGTGATCGAAACTACTGGTTTGCAATTCCTTGTAAAAATATAATAAATTTACAACGCCACATTTCCGAAGCCTACCTGTAACTTATTCTGGATATGCATAAAGAACCGTCGCCTTCGTATTACATATTTTTTCAAACACCCATCATTTTGATTTCTTTGACACAACTAAGTCTACTTTGATCCTCGATAATTCTAGCGCTAACTTATTCTTCTAATTAATCTCAAGATACGTGTCACCTAGAAGGAAACGAAGCGAAATAAATTCGATCGACTGTTATCGTTTCCCGTATAATTATCCACCAGCTATCTACATAAAATCAACATTCGATCCAGCGTGGGGAACAAACCTATTCGGAATATTCATTTCCTACTCGATTCTCTCCCACATTAAAAACAATCCGAACTCTCTCGACGCTGAGCAGACCGACTATCAATCGCCACCCCTTAACGAACTTTACCATTCAGATAGCACAAACATGCGCGGATCAAGCGGGTTCTTCAAAAATAAAACAGCACCGCGACCTATCCAATGCGAGGCAAGAAACTCATCGAATAGTTCTTGACCAGCACAATGTGCCGCGCGACGTTCGTAGCCACGCTCTCGCGGGTACTTGTACGTTATTACAGGGCACAAAGAAAATCTTTTCGAAGCGGTAGAACGTGTTCCAGACAAACGCGATCTTTGCTGGTTCAATAAAAAAATTCATATGAGAGGCAACGCCGGTCCGACGTCTCGATTCGCTGCATGGGAAATAATGAAGGGCCGAGGGGTTGCGCGATTATTCTTTACGACATTAACGTGCTGCCGCCGCTGCGTTTAGCCGCGTTATATTCAACGCAACCGCTGCGACCTTTACTATGCGTACAAGAATCAAAAATCGAGGACAGGTTTGGCGTAACCCGATTGTTCGCGTGACGGGAAACTCGTAGGAATTTGGATAATGCGTGCTTTAATTAACGCGAAACCGGTAAACACGCGAATGCATTTTTTTAATAATGAACATTGGAAGATTGGGTAAGCTGGAAGTAAAGAGAGATTTTTGAATAGTAATAGCGAAACAATGTAGTGTAATCAGATGAATGTATTAGTGTTCTTATTACGTGCATACAGTCGGTGAGAAAAATCTACGGAGAAACCATAAATTAAAAATGTTATATCAAGGATTCGGTTATATCAGAATGTTATATCAGATATAGGTTCAGTAATTTTTATTTTGCATTCAGATTTATTATCAAAGAACGGTAAGAATATTTATATCTATACATTTATATTAATTGAATTTAGACACGCGTTAAAAATTAACGCTATTTATTGAAATTATTAGCAGCAGAATGTAAAGATATGGAAATTACTTTACTTTTTAATCACAAAAGTGAATTCACGAAGATTAACCCTTTGCGATCGTACTTCTACCCTCAGCCACCAAGAATCACTGCGATCGTATATTATACTAGGTAAAAACGATTCTTTACAATTTTTATTTTAACATAGCTTCATGGAAATATCGTGTATGATTTTATCATATGAATTTTCTTAAAGCAATTAATATATAATTAACACACGTTCGGCGAAAATTAATTGCGACAAGATCCGCGTCTTAAATAAATACGATCGCTGAGGGTTAATATTGTATTGTGTTAAGATTTATAAATTTAATATTAGCTTAATAGATTAAGACTCTTTAATTTCCTTTGAAACATGTAAGATGAAAATTGTGAGTGTTGCTAATTAAATGGCTGGGGTTTGTTGGTATATACAATTGAAAGATCTTCTTGAAAAAGGTTCTATTGCCCTATTAGATCTTTCTAGGTAAATCGTATAATTAATTACCAGATGTCTAAAAAACTACCCTAAAAATTTTTATTGCTAAATCGTGCGGACGAGCGACTTTTGATACGACGGTACCACTTTGTTGTTACACAATCTAGTGTAAAAGTACATTTGAAGAAAATCCACAAAGGGTTTTGAAAATAGAGACTTCGTTTTTTAAAATATTTCCAGGGAAAGTATTGTAGATTTTTTTCTTTTTTTTTTCATGAAATTATAACAGTTTAAAGATTAACAATTTTTCAGTTACAATTTAAAGATCTTTTAATTTCGGTGCGGTGTGTGTTGCCCATTCAAACAGTTAAAGCATTATGACATTTTTATTTATTCTATAAATGCAAGAATAAATATATTTCGTTTGTAAATATTATAAATTAATATATTATAACGATAATTATTATTAAATTCCTCAATTTTGTTCGATTTGTGAAAGAATATTACAGAATAATCATTTATTTTCAAGATGATACTGCTGTAAACAACAAACTCATATTTTATATTTTATGAAAACAACACGGTTTTTCAAAAAGCTTTAAATTATCAGTTTAACCCTATTATGGCTCTTGAGTCATTTCTGACCCAACTGAGTTTTTATTTCGTTAAAAAATTATTTATTTTTGAGAGAAATATAAAAAAGCTATTCTCAATATGCGAATTTAAAAAGAAAATTTTTTTTTCAATATTAGGAATTACTTTTAGTAAAATGAGAGCGTGCTTAGATGGAAAATAATTTGAAGACCGTAGTAGGGTTAAATGTAACTGTAAATTACAGAAACTAAATCTAAAACTTGCGATGCAATTTATTAAATTCTCCATTTTGGTCTATGGACCCTTTTTCCACGAAATTCCTCAATTAATCATTTTGTACAATACTTCTCCATACGTTTCTTGTTTTGATTCAACAAACATAATAGTGTGAATACACGGATTGCGGTGTAAATCAATATCGTCCGGACTTTCTACACATTTTTCTCGATACCTGGCAGACAGTGAAACCGATGAAAACGGTGGCAGGAAGTTCGAAAGCCCGACTCGGTTTCACGAAAGTGAAATCGATAAACGCTCAAGACTGCCGTGTCAGAGCCTCGGAGACACGATTTTCGGTAATTCATATTTATGAGCGCAGCATCCGATTGACGAGGATAAAGATAAACGTCGGGGGGCTAGATTAATGCGCACACGAGATGAATTTTTGCGCCTAAGTTAACGACGTCGTAAATAATAACATCGACAGGCCGATAATGCGAATGGCAATCGTCCTTCGTCCTCCTTTGGCTTCGTCCCACGAACTCTTTCTTCTCCTTTTTCCTCTCTCTTGTTGCTCGAGCCGCTCCGCGCTATGAAGCCGTTAGTCATTCGCGACTGGTAACAACTCACTTCGAGCTCCCGTCCATGGTGCTTCAAATAAAATTGCATTCATTATGTCAATTGCTCCGCAGTGTTATCCGATGAAGAGCTTCCGTTCGTTGAAACCAGCTTTCTTCTTTAGCGACAAACGAGTCGATCGATTGTTATCGCTTCGTTGTTGTCGTTATTATTATAATAAAGGTTTTCATTTGCTTCGAGTTGAAGCTGAAGAACGTAATCTTTCTGTTGAGCAGATGAAATTCTAAATGGTGGAACGGTATAGAAGGCTTGAGATATTTCGTTAATTTTTTTAAATGTTAAATATATCCAGCTTTGTTTTCATTTGCTTCGAGTTGAAATTGAAGAACGTAATCTTTCTGTTGAGAAGATAAAGGTCTGAATGGTGGAATGGGATAAAAGGCTTGAGATATTTCATTAATTTATTAAAATGTTGCTAAATATATGCAACTTTCTTTTCATTGCTTCGAGTTGAAATTGAAGAACGTAATCTATCTGTTGAGCAGATGAAATTCTAAATGGTGAATCGGTATAGAAGGCTTGAGATATTTCATTAACACTAGAACTACCGAAACAGTCAAAATGACTGGTTCATAATTTCTTATAGAAATTTTATAAATTTACAACGATGTATTTTTGAGGATTTTCTATGACTTTTTGTAAAAAATATATACAAGGAATTGTTATCCTTATTATAGATACTTTTTGAAATACTTATCATTTTTATTTTTTTGATACAAATAAGCCTACTTTAATCGCCGGTAGTTCTAGTGTTAATTTTTCAAAATCTTGGTAAATATATTTTAACCAACTTCGTTTTCATTGCTTCGAGTTGAAATTGAAGAACGTAATCTTTCTATTAAGCAGATGAAATTTTAAATGATGGAACTGTATTAAAGGCTTGAGAAGTTTTGTTAATTTTTGAAAATATTGCTAAATATATCCAACTTTGTTTTCATTGCTTTGAGTTGAAATTGAAGAACGTAATTTTTCTGTTAAGCAGATGAAATTCTAAATGGTGGAACGGTATAAAAGGCTTGAGAAATTTCACTAATTTTTGAAGAAATTGTTAAATACATTCAACTTTGTTGAGACTTGACGCCAAAATATGCCAACTTTGTTTTTACACGGTAGATACGTTCCATGAAAAAACTATCTAAAAAAATCGCACGAGAAAGAAACGTTTTCCCAAATTTAAAATAAATTATCTGTCGCCACTATCAACAGTATTTTCCGAATGACTTTTTAGTACATCCACTAGTATAGTGTATAAAAAAGAAGTAGATTAGGTTCATTAAGTGTTCGGATGTTCTTGAACAAGAATCGGATTAGACATCTTTGCATATTCTTACGTTTTGGTTTGAATTCTTTTAAATTATGGACAATAAATATTTATACAAAAATGTTGATTTCCGTTCTGAAAACAAGATAGAATAGACTAAGGCGAATTGAATTACAGGGCGAATTTCATCAAAATAAAAATTCAATCAAAAGAAAGATTTTTAACTCTAAAAATTGTTTATTATTAATGTTCAAATTAAATAGATATTAATTACGAATTTCTAACAAAAAATTAACTTTATAAATTTTTACTATTATTTTTTCACGATCAAAACAGAATAATCCGATTCGCCTCAGTCTACAAAATAAAGAAAATAAAAAATTTCAAAAATTTCAAGGAACTTTGCAAAGCTTCGGATTGGAGTTTCGAGAAATTTAGAAATTAAATCCAAATCCACCCCTAGTTAAAACTATAAATATAAGTCTGCGAAATAAATACACGTGCTTTAATCAACTCAACTAATTTCGGTGTAGCTTTGGTCATTCAGCATCTTTGTTCAGTGCTCCACATCTGTCTCGTCTTCCGACAATGTAATCTACTTTAACCTCAAAAGATTCTTTGTAGAAAACGAAATCCAGTTTTTAATTAGTTAGCCCCTAGAGCGTTTATAAACAATGGAACACGGTACCGACCGTCTTACGACAACGACACTCGACCGATCACAAGAAAAGAAATCCTTTGAGCGAAAGTAGCAAGGTGGATTCTTTATCTTCGACACGTAAGCGAAGATAACAAAATCGACACGGCCACGGTCGGAAAAGCGTAGATTCTCTCAGGATTCACGTTGTTTTCTAGAAACAAAATGAGAGCAGCGACGCCCACGCCTCAAGGCTCAGACAGATTACGTCGCCGACTGACTAGAGCTGGATGATCCGTCAAAGAAACGGTTCATCGACTCCATAAAGGAGTTCTTCGGTTATAACGTCTCTCACGATCACTTTGGAATCTTACCAAACTTTCTTCACCATATATCGGACAAACAGCTACATTGTTTTCCCATTGAAATTGATCGATCGCTGGAAATAATCGAACATGATACGATTTTTCGGTTCTTTGATGCTTCACAGTTCGTATCTCTGCGCCTGAAAAGTTTGAAAATGTTTCGAAGATGTCAAACGAATCGTTTGTTACCTCAAATATAAAATACCGTTTGAAGATGACACGTATGAAGAATTGGACATTCTAAAATTGCACATTCTGTCAAAGGTCCTAGCTCCTCAATGCGATGAATGCTCTTCTGCTCCCTTCTGATGGAAAAAACACTCGTTTAACCGTGCTGTCCTCTTTACTCGCACTACACATTCGTATCTCTTAACTCTCCGCGAACCAGGTGAATAAAAGTTACACCGTGAACCATGCGTGGTTAGTTTTGCCCCGACCATTATTCATATATGTAATACACTGCAGTCTCTAAGTATTTGACCACTTGGTAGAATTTGATCAAAAAATTTATATAAGGATTATAATGTAATATTATACTAATATTATAATAGAAACATGATCCTTCTTTGAGTATAATTGAGATAGCTTATTTAAAATATATTTTGTATATTTTAGATAAACTGGAGGTGGTCAAATACTTATGGACGGTAGTGTACATCATTTCAATAAAAACGCACTTTACAATTGTGTTTCATTTATTATTTTTTAAAACGTAGGATAAGTTGGATAGTAATGGTCCACACCTTTTAAAAGAACCAGCACATCGTATTTAATTGACATCTAAAGTAACAAAATATATTTGTTAAAATAAGTACGTGTGGATTGATAAAATGAATATTAGGTCGGAAACTATGAAACGGGCGTTGCGTCAATTCGTGCGGCACATACGAGTCCAATTTTTTGACTTTATTTATTGCACGCAAATGTTTTAACACAGCTTTACGACTAGTTCCTAGTTTAGACCCAAATGTTCGACTAGTTGCGCGTGGATCGGATTCCACAGTCGTCCTTAATTCCTGGTTATCAATATGGGCCGGTGGTCTTCCTCGAGGCTCACTCACGATACTCAAATTGCCAGAACGAAATTTTTTGAACCAATATCGAGCAATTTTTTCATCGGTGGATCTATCTCCGAATGCTTGATTAATATTTCTAGAAGCTTGAGCCACGGTATGATTTAATTTAAACTCGTACAAGAAGAGTAGATGTAAATCGCGTTTCGTTTCCATCTGGTTTAGGATAAAAATAAAATAAAAATGGGATACAAACATGAAAAAATTTTACAAAATGAGTAAGAATACCTTTAAGCTTTGTAAATAAAAATATCGAGCGCGCGTTACAATGTATCTCTCTCAGTCGCAGCTGAACACAGACTAAATAAAAAACGCTCGTTTCATAGTTTCCAGCCTAATATTAATATTTATTATATGGAGTGTACTATTAGAAACAGCCGCTGGGCCAACTTAATCGAAATTATCATACCTAAAAAGAATTTTTAAGAGTAAGTTATTGGAATGATTGGTACAGAGTTTAAGAATAAAGTTCATTGTATTTTTGTAAGCGTATTATGGAACGAAATCTTATAAAACAAAGTATAAAAGCGTAATATTATTTGTTACGAATGCTGCGGTGAAAAATGAAACATCTCCACAAATGGCAAGGGCGATGAAGTTTCTCATGACACTCAAAAAGTTTACAGATTAAATTCGATCGAGAGAAGAGCGATTTTCAAGTGGTTAAAGAAGATCAGAAATGACAGAAGAGACATTAAAGATCTTCAAGACGAATTAAGAGCTGGTAAATCAACAAATTTAAGTTCGGTCAAACTTTTAACTTTAATAAAAAATAGAATACGAAAGTAACAATTCGTGAGAAGGCTAATCATCTTAATTGTTTATGTACAAAATAGTTCAATATCTTAAGACTTTAAGATCAAGCAGGAAACAGTTTTGAGTAACAGGTTTTCCATTTTCTTTCTGAGAAAAACAAGAATTGAAGCTCTTTAATTTGTATTTAATTGTAATTATTATTTATTATTAGTATTTTAAACTACTTGAAACAGCATTTAAAATGAATTAATCGCATAAACAGAAAAATTACAGAGGCTAAGATGAAAGCATTTCAATCAACCAATTTCTGAATATAAAAGTAGACTTTATTTGAAGAATGAAAAGAAAGTTACTTTTCCACTAATTAAAAATACTTTTTTTAGAATTGTCTTAATTACTTAGATGAGACGAAGTTAAAAATGTACAATAAAAGGGTATGAACTTCTGAATTAATCAATCAAATTAATTTCATAAGGAAGTTACATTTAATAACAGTGTCTTTCAATGATTGTATATTTTTATAACTTCTAATTTATAAATTCATCATTTATTTAAAAGATACATCGAGTATTCTTGAATTTATTTTACTAATTGGTACCATAATTAACGAATTCCGACTAAGGGACTTTTCCTAGGAGTAAGGTAAATGAAACTCGCGTTTTGCAAAGGGGATCACTTTGTTTACCAAATATCTTACTTCCCCAGTATGTCACTGTCGCAATAAATTACAGAAATGTCCAGTGAATTTGTTACTGTTAATTAAATTTATGAGATTGGTTTATTAAAAATTGCACAAATAATCGATAATTCAGTCAGTTTTTTTTTTGTTTCTGGGAGAAGAAAGGAGTAGAAAAAAATATTGCGAAAAGAAGCAAAGATAAGAAAGAAGGTAATATGTCGTAATTTTATAATTAACTTTAATTCAGTCGTTAAATACGTATATTAAATTGACAAACGTTTGATTGAAATTCCCTCCACAAAATTTGACCTTAAGAACTAGAAACTCGACAAATACATAAAAAAGGTAATGTTAAATGAGTAAAAGTTGAAAGAGATGTAGAATAAAACGAAGAATAAAATAATCTTTTATTTTGAAGTATGAGAAAATATGAAGTTGTAACATTATACAATATATAAAAAATAAATTTTTGTTTTCTGAGAAATGCTGAAACTTGACCCTTCTTTAATCACGGATCTTTCATTTGAAACATCCCAGTGCACATTTCGAAACATTCTTATGGCGCGAAATTTGGGATCCGTGATTCGCATTGCAAACTTACGAACTTTTCATCGTTCATTATAAACCATTTAAAGAACATCAACTTTGCATATTCTACAATGAAATGGTAACATAATATTAGGTTGTGACATATAGTACCGGACAAATGATGTTTCTGAATATATTTAAATGATTCGGTGTATTAACATTAACTCAATTAAAATGCTTGTAGAGCATTAAATATAACAAATTTCAATATAGAATATATATTTTAAAATGGTAAAGAAATATGTGAGTGACATAAGTACGTGATGATACCATGAGAAAAAAAAAACAGAAAAACGTGAGTGTCCGAATTCATTTGTCCAGTACTGTATGGAACGCACGAATTTTAAAGCAAACTTTAAACGTACATATAGACTTATTTGTATCAACGAAATCAAAATGATAGGTATTTGAAAAAGTACCTATAATAAGGGTAACAATTCTTTGTACATACTTTTTACAAAAAGTCATAGAAAATCCCCCAAAATATATCACTGTAAATTTATAAAATTTTTATAAGAAATTACGAACCAGACATTTTGACTGGTTCGATAGTTCTAGTATTAATCTTCAACTTTATTAATCGAAGTAATTATCACTCTACGCATTTTTTTCTCAAGCACCAAAACATTTTATAACTACAAAATAATTTTAATATTCAACTTTATCAATCAAACTAATTATCATTCTACGCATTTTTTTCTTAAGCTACAAAATGATACTTTTCTCATAAGCTTTAAGACGATACCTCAGACATCCCACAGACGTAGAAACATTTAGAAGCAAATACGTTTGAGGGAATACCTACCTTTAAATCGGACATTTAATATGTAACAACCTAATAGATAGCAATACTTCATGCAATACAATATTCCTTGAAACAAGCAAAGCTGGAATTGCCTTCCTTTCACCGCGGAAAGCTTTTCATTGAAAGAAGCCCTTATTTGATCGCTGGTATCGAAAACCAGATAACTCGATAGCACAAAATCACTGTTTCAATATTCCCAATCATGTACTTGTAGTAAGATGGTTCGATCGTGCAAGACGAAGGACCGCTTGCAAGATGCATCCTTGAGGTTTGTACTTAATTGCACGGTCCAGTCGCATGCACCACGGGAAACAGCGACGTTGAAACCGGTGAAAGGAGATACGCGGTGGTAGGGGGCGTAGGAGAAAAGGAGAAAACAAGAAAACGTCAAGAGGGTGAATCGGTTGAGCGCGCCGTCGGGCACATTATTAAAGGAATCCGTCTGTCTGAGTATTTCCGCGACACAATTAAGCGCCTACTGTACGGTGACCGTGAGCTGTCCGCCCTCTTCGTTTTCTTGCGTTATTCCCTTTTCTGTCTCTCCACCTACTGCTACCCACCACCCTCGTTCGACTGCTGCCCGGAGCCGGAGCGTCCAGGAAACCGGCTGCATTCTCATCCCGTGCCGCCATCTTCGATCCCCTGTAACGTGGCCCGAAGCCACCGGTGCAATCTACCCGTTAGGACCCAATACTGTCTCACCCCCCCATGGTATCCTCTGCAACGAGGATATGGTGTCCGACGGCTTTCTTTGCAAGCCAGTTCCATCAGCTCGAGTTGCCCCGGTAGTCGGGGTACTGTCTGTCCCTTTATAATGCATCTGGACCTTCCGTTTCTCTTCGGATCTTACTCTTTCCTTGTCCTTGTCCTTTTGTTTCGAACTGCCTCTTTGGAAGCAGCTAGTCAACTTTTCGCGTGCGCCTTAGTTTGCAATCCTTTCGCTTCTTTGAGCTGGAAATTCAGAGTTCGACAAGTAGTTACAGGGAAAGTTCGGGATAGTTCGAACACCCGAGAGAGACCGGTCAGTATTAATATTTCAAAATGAAAAAAATGAATCGGCTTATTATTATTCTCGTACTGACAATTGTCGCAAAATCATATATATATATTATAAATTACATTTAAAGTTTTGTGCATACTAAAAACTAAAACTAACTCCGCAAATGAGGATCGGGTTAAATATGTAAGGACATTGTTTCATGATGGATGCTGTAAACATGGAAACATTTGTGATTTATGTGGAAAATTAAAGAAAAAGCAACGTGTCAACAGATTTTCTCTTGTATTATATTTTGTATAAGCTACATTTTTTGGTATTTGTAACGGGTGGACGCTCTAACTCGAACATGCGGGTGAGACCGTCCATTTCCAATGATGGTATTTTATAATTAAAAAGAGAAACAAATATTTTAATACGTCTCGAAGTATGATTTATGTATATTCTAAATTACTTACGCGCTGCTTTAATTTGCCTAAAACAAAAAAAATGTAAAAAACTACCAATGCAATGGCTTCTTTCCAAAAAGAGGTACAACTATCTCGGACTTACCCTAACTATGTTGTACACAGTACGTATTACAACATAGTTATTCAATAAGCATGATGACTGTAACGTTGTATTTAGTACTGTATCGGTGACGAAAGATAAACTGTTAAATTCTTCTTTTTTTCCTAACCAAGTTTTAATACTTTTTCACACTCAAACATTAAGTGATTGATTGATAGATGTGAGTCATATATTGAGAACTTTAGTGGATCTTTTTTTTTTTCTTTGCAAGTATGTATAGATATAAACAATTTTTTTTTCTTTTCATTAACACATTGACAATGGGACCTTATTTTTTAAAATGTTGCTAGGGAATAAAGTTACGATCGAATAAATTATTGCTTACATACTCGTGGAAATTAAATTATCATCTATCTTTGAAATACAATTTATTTCCACGAGTACGCAAGCAAGAACTTATTCGATCGTAACTTTATTAATTGTTTGTTTCAAGTTTGAGTTAACCCTCTATGGGACCGTGTGACTTAAAAGTTACAAACTAATGTATCTATATTTTAAAAAATTTGTTTTATCTAGTTATCACTGTTCTATTCAATTTTAATATTGTATTACCGTAGCGACACCATGATCCATCTATAGCAATTATTAGTTACAAAATTTTCAAATCTAAGTGAGAAACTCTAAGCAATCGTAATTTTTTCTCCGATAAGCAGACAAAATTCGGGTTATAGAGGGTTAAAATGATCACTTTTAATAGTAATCTCTCATACGTTATCGTTTACTATTTTTGGCTTTTCAAGATATAAAATACAAAATACATAAAATTTCGCTATCCATCCGCAATGTGTTAACATATTTGTGATAATAGAAGCTGTTCAAAAAATCAGTTTACCAGAAAAATAGGAGCGAATCTATTTTCTCTTTCTAGATACCTAACCGCACTTTATACATGCAGAAATGTTCCGTACAGTTCGTTTTCTCCCGTATTTCTTTCAGTCTAGGCTGAACTGGTCAGACAGTTGTCCATCCCAATAAGGAAACCTGTCACTCTGCTCTCTATGTCCTCCACCACATTTTCCATTTTCCCTTTTTCTCCTTTACTAGGATTTCATTCTCGGCCTCCTCTTTCTTGGCATCTTCGTTACCTCCTTTGCCTTTTTTATGGCATTCGACTGATGACTTCAGGAGAAGAAGAGAGTTAGACCGGACAATCACGTCGAAATGTCTTTGTCCGTCTCAGCAGTTCGTCTGCAAATACCGCGTCCCTCTTCACGGTCATTCAACGAAGTACGTCATTGTCACGCGACCACATTGTTCGAGGGCTCTCGAGCACCAACCAGGAAAAAGCGAAGAAGAAGGACCTTGTTCGTTTGTCCGTTTGTTTAGTAATTATCATGGGGAGCCACGGAGAGCGGTCGCTGAATCGTAGATACTTGTTCTTTAAGCATTATCCGGGTATCCAGACAATGAAACATGGTAAATATTTTGATGAAACATTTTTATTTCTATAGAAGGATTCCTTTTGTGCCGTTCCCTTCTAAGACTTGCACGTGAGAAAAGTTTATTTTGCCATCGCTGTTGATTTTAGAGTACTGTGTATCCGTAGCATAAATTTTGAAATTTTTAATTCATCGACGACTTGGTGGTGAAAATTAATAATAAATTCAATCTTCTTTATTTTAAAATTTACCAGGACTAATGAAAGAATTTATTAAGTCATTCTATAAATAATGTAAACGTTTTTTCTGTTTTCGTAAGGATTAAAGTGAAAGAATTTGTTCACGAAGGTTAATTATCTATAGGTTTTATTCAATTTTTATTTTATGGTTTCCCATTTGTCTACTAATTTTTCGATCTGTTCTGTATTATTTTCGATTTTTTAAAACACTTGCGTTGTTTATGACTTGATACTTTTTGAGTTTTTTAGCTTAATTGATTAAAAAAAATTCATACGGGTAGAACTGGTCTACAATAGCTTTTAACTATTAATTGATTTGTATTAATAAAATAAACTTTAAATTTGCATTTACTAAAAATTAAGAAATACAGAATTGGTTAGTCCTATCAGTAAGACAACGATATATACTAATTAACAAAAAAAAATAATAAATAAATAAATTTATTAACCATTCGTATTCTAGTGGTGCCACTGTGGCGAAACTGATTTT
The DNA here is from genome assembly GCA_019453375.1 of Ctenoplectra terminalis. Lineage (NCBI taxonomy): Eukaryota > Metazoa > Arthropoda > Insecta > Hymenoptera > Apidae > Ctenoplectra > Ctenoplectra terminalis. Next base: position 42,679 of record SMSQ01002817.1, on the reverse strand, counting down.
CTTCAAAGGTTAAGTTTTGAATTAAAGCTTGTATTTTCGTCAATTAACACTTTTCAAATTTTAAAACGAAGAAAATTAACTAAATATGTTATGCATCTTAAATATGTATTTTTTTCCTCTTCAAAGCAACACAATAGTTCTGTGAAACTTAAAAAAATTTAGAAGTTCAAAGCGTAAAACGTAATAAGTATAGGTTAACCTACCCTTATATTTTACTTACGTTTTATGCTGTAAAATATTTTGATTAAAAGCAGAAATAATAATCAAATAACAAAACATGCGTAATATATGTATAAATATGAAAGAGAACATAAAAATGTTCTGTGCTTATAGAATAAAATACAGAACTAGTAAATTTGCATCCCTTTGTTTCTATTATCCTAATAAAATACTAAAATAGTATTCGCAAATTAACATTGGAGCAAAGATAATATTATGTATGTTGAGTGTTAAAATATTCCTTATATGTTAGATTTTTTGTATCTCTTTTGAACAAAACTATACACGCACTAGCTTAGAAATCGGAACACCAGTTGGAAAATCAGAAGCGACTCACGAGAACTCTTTAATTACATTACACCGAGTTTATAGCTCTGGCTCCCGCAAGCCACTAACTGATGAAGCTATTTAAACCGCTCTTCATTCTAAACAGTGACTGTTGAAACGCTTGATTCTGAAAAGGTATAAAATATAATATATGAAATATGTGTTTTAATATAGACTGCGGATGTTTGTGTAGAATAAACCGAGGCGAATCGGATCAGTTTTTTTTGAGAGTGAAAAAATAATGAAAATTTAGAAAGTTAACTTTTTATTAGAAATTCGTAATCAATACCCATTTAATTAGAACATTAAGAATTAAAAAAATTTTATTTTATTCTTATCCTATTCTAAGTAAAATATCTAGTCTATCATAAGTAAAATATATTAAAATATGCAACAAATATGCACGAAATATGTTGCACGTTATCAGTAACAATGATAGTCCATCTACGTATACAGGGTGAGTCTGTTAACGTGACGACCTCAAATAACTTTTCAGGTATTCGTTTTACGAAAAAATGTTTTATACAAAAGTTGCATGGTACCTTGGGGGACATACGGTGGTCTTATCTATTTTGTATTTCCTAACTTGTTTATTGAGATATTAGGGTCACCTTCAGTTTTTTAAATGGAATGTGTAATTTTTTTTCCGGATTCTGGTAGACCATCAAATTCTGCGTAAAAAAGTGTTCTACAACTTGGTACTTGCGGTGAATAGTTACTTTTATATGTGTAATTGCGTGATTCTATGTAATTAAAAAAAATAAAAAGAGATACGTGAAAAGTATTAACACTTTAATGGCGAATGATTGTTAAGCAAAAGTAAGTAACTTTAATGGAGAATGATTGTTAAGCCATGTTAAGCAAAAATATGCATGTTGCCAACAAAAACAATTACACTGTGTATATGGATATCTTCTGTATCGTTCCATCACACATAAAAAAATAATTCTCACACTTAACATAGTCAAATCAATTAATATTTTATGTAAAATATATATTTGTCCGTGCTACAAATGCTAATGTATTTTTATTTCTCGTACTAGATGCAAGTTTTTAGCATAACGGCTGGATACTAGTACGAAGTTCTATTTGTCAGTATAAAGATCCCATATCAAGACATTTTCAGTAGAATGGTGCTTCGTTAAAGTGTTAATAACTAATTTCTTAAATATTCTAGAAATATGCACGTAATATGAAAAAAAACTGGGCACTGTGCAAAATAAAGAATGTCTTTTTAAAATCCTTTGATGTTAAAACAAATTTCTGTCAAGATCCCATTTTTTTATCTATTTTCTATAAACATGTCTCCATTGACTAAAGCTATAATATTTCGCCAAAGGAGGACTTTTCGACGAAAAGAATACATAGCTTTAAAACTTCTTTTTTAATTTAATTCTGTTTTAATATTATTTAATTATTTACGCATAATTCGTTAACCCTCTATAGCCCGAATTTTGTCTGCTTATTGGAGAAAAAATTATGATTGATTACAGTTTTTCACTTTGATTTGAAAGTGTTTAAATTAATAATTACTGTAGATGGATTGTGGGGTCATTACAGTAATACAGTAATCAAATTTAATAGTGCAGTGATAACTAAAGAAAATTAATTTTCTAAAACATAGATACATCATTTTGTAACTTTTAAGTCACACGGTCCCATAGAGGGTTGATTTTACACTAATAACATGAAAGACCAATCGGAAAAAAATGATTCCCTGATAAGCAATATCAGCAATTATTTCTTTCCTTAATTTTCAAATGTCCACACGGTTCCATAGAGGGTTGATTTTACACTAATAACATGAAAGACCAATCGGAAAAAAATGATTCCCTGATAAGCAATATCTGCAATTATTTCTTTCCTTAATTTTCAAATGTCCACACGGTTCCATAGAGGGTTGATTTTACACTAATAACATGAAAGACCAATCGGAAAAAAATGATTCCCTGTTAAGCAACATCTGCAATTATTTCTTTCCTTAATTTTCAAATGTCCATACATTTGCATAACCATCCGCGGTCTAGATACAACGAAGTATAAATCAAAATCAAACAATGCCACAGCTGTAAAAACTGTAAAAGCTCCAACTTCTTGCACAATTTCAAAAAAATGAATTTGCATCTTCCGCAGCATTTTATCATTCCGCAGAGCTTTACCGCAACCAGAGAGATGTACTTTCACAGATGCCTTCATCGAAAGCGTGGAATGCAAATGAGCAATTAAAAGTGGTCACAAACGCAATTCATCATTGCACCGATAGTATTCCTCTGTCTTTTTTCCAACCAGCGTGGTTCTGTCGTTCAATAGATCGGGAACGGTAATTTTAAACCGTCTTATTTGGCCGCGTTTCTTTTCGCGCTCGCTCTCTTTTCTACTCAATTCTCAAGTCTGGTGTCTGCTTATCCCGAAAGCAATCGAATTACGCGCGACGTAAGGACGTTATTCAATTACTGGCGGACCGGGCCGGAGGTGGAAAGTAATTTGCAGGCCCGATTCGATTACCCTTATCGCAAGTTGCTATCGGCACGACCGTTGCGTACTAATTACTTTTCGTCGACGACGGCAACGCAACCTCGACGCTTCCTCTTTCTCACCTACGAACCAAGCGGACCTATCTCGCGACCCTAGTTGCAGTCGGGATGGCCAGAGTTGATGCGCGAATTTACCACCTCTCTACTGGCTGGTGCCTAGCTATTAGAACTGCTGATTTGAATCGAGTATCTCAGATACCCAGGTCTTTAGTGTAGACAAGGGGAATCGTAGAGTCGCGGTAATCGATTGGTTAGAAAAAGAATAACAGTGACGACCTAATTCAGATAACCGACTAGTTAACACGTTAAACGCCACGCCGATTTTGGTCGACTTTCCGTTAGGCTGTGCGGTGCGATACTAATTAAAAAACATTTGGTCGTAAAATAGTTAAGAATTTAAGAAGAAAATTGTAGAGGCCTGCAAAGGAAAGTCGCATCTTTTTTTAATTTGATTTAATTGAATCTATTAATGAATTATAAGGTATTATTTTTTTAAATTGATACTGTCAGTTCTCGGAAACCAACTATGCCTAATCGGAAATTTCAGCATCGATCCGCAGGGACCGGCGTGGCGCTTAACGTGTTAACCAATAATGATGATTTGAGTGAATTTGGGCGTCACTGATATCCTTTACGGGTGTCACAAGTGGACGATTCCTGTTGCTTCTGTGACTTTTAGGTTTGCGGGTAGTGGGCCAATTTCTCATCTCTCTAAAGTGTAAGATGCATTATAGAACAAAGAGATAAACTTTATTTCAACGAATTAGCTTAATATCGGTTGAAACGCTCCTACATTCTACAGTGTTTCTTATGGCTTGAATGGAAAGTCTAACGTAGGGCGTATGCGCTCTACGCGGAACGGTTATTGCTGTGTAAAAGATTTTTAAATTCAGAAAATTTCTGTAGCGTCCCTCTCTCATTGATTTTGCTTTTCGCTTGATCCAGCACTGGTATTAAAACTGTATTTGTAAACATCGTTTATTACATGTATATACACTACCGTCTATAAATCAGCGGACACTTGTAAGTTTTAAATAAAGTGTTTGTTGAAATAGATTTTTAGTAGGATCCTAAAAACATAGTATAATTTAAGGTTCCTTGCGATGCAAATAATTAGTGAGCGATACGTTCATTTTACAAATATAATATGAACTTTTCACTATTTTTAATTTACTAAGTGTTCGATGACTTATGAACGACAGTGTATGTACGGTGTGAACTGGTATTGTAGGAATGTTAGGTTGTAAAAATACTTGGTTGTATAATACTCTAGTTGAACTCTCGATGTAAGATATAAAAATGTTTTTACTATCAAAATAATACTCTTACATTAACTATACTCTTTAATTCTATATGTTTAACGCTCAGGTCTCGCACTCTCTCGATTCTCTTTCAGACTCACTCTCAGACTCTCAATATTCGACTCTCAATACAGAACTGCTCGCACGCGCATTTTCTCCAACCATATATTCAGGCATTCTCACGGTGATTTCGATCACTCGGTCCAAACACTCTTCATTCGCACCTGTATCACATTGTTCCCAAATACTCTTCATTCTCGCATCTATCGTACTGTTCCAAACACTCCTCTTTCGCACCTGTATCGCTCGGTTCCAAATATTCTCCATTCACACACCTATCCCCCCAGAGACTAAACATGCACTCCACGCTCACCATTCCTACAGTATGTTAACACATTGCGTACGGGTCACGAGATATCTCGTATATACAGTCGCGTCGGAAAGTAAGTTAACGATTAGCGTCGCGCATAAATTTGAAGAAATGAATGTGATAATATTCCTCCAAACATATCGTCGCCTATTAAAGATTTCAAATTTTGACTCGTCGCTCCAAATAACCGACTCCCAAAGCACAATTGGCTTCTTTAAGTATTGTGTTGCAAATTTTAACCGTTTCAATGCATTCTTTTTAGAAATTAATGGCATTCTACGACACACGCCGCCATGAAACCCTCCTTCTTATAACCGTTTCTTAATTTCAGTTATCCCTATTGGGAGCTCTAAATTTTCTTTTATCTCCCTAATTGTAACTAATGGATTGCGTTTTACTTCCCGAACAATACGAGTGTCTCGACGCGGCGTCGTTTTGCGCTTTCTTCCTGTTCGCGGCATCGATTCAACGAAACCCCTCTGTTCGATACGGTCACATATTTGTTTAACACCAGCTTTAGAAAGCTTGAAGTCTTTCGCAATTGAAGATAAGGAATATCCTTCTTTTCTGCGTTCAAGGATCCTTAATCTTTCTTCGGCCGATCGTTCTCCACTTCTTACCATGCTGAACAAAATATTACAGGTTATCATTTCAGTTTTGGTTTCAAATATTAATAAAAGTTCCATAAGTGTTTTAGCGACATCCAAAAAGAATTTAAGAGTAAATATTATAACAGTCGTCTGCTAAAAACGAAGAATTATGCGATCGTTAATTTACTTTCCGACGATGAAATGTGCTCCTTCAAAATTATTAACTCTATATCTTAGTGAATTATTTATAGAAACAAATGCCAACAATATTGGAGGACTGCTAACAATTGTTTTATCCAAAACTGTCATTATTTGCACCACCAACAGATGGCTTGTATTATTTATCAACACATAAGTAATTTTACGCAAGCCGTTAACTTACTTACCGACGCGACTGTAGTAAACCGAACTTTGTGGCCGGGTTACGAGATATCTCGTTTTAATGTTTTTTCATACGCGCGTATCGACGACTTAAGAAATTAAAAATAGATTTTTTTGTTACGTTACCAAGACAACCGAGACATGCATACTCTTATGGCAAATAATTAGCGAAATAAATGCATGTCGAAATTCCGAAGGAGTGAAAAACAATCGGTCAGTATTGGCATTACATCGATAGGTCTGTGTCGATCGTGCATCGTACCTTATAAAGTGTTTTATCGTTGTACAACATTTTGTTATTTCAAAGTCCACGTTTTAATTTACGAGGAAACAGTTTTTTAATTATTTTACAAAACAGACCCTAATTCTAAAAAAATAACAAAATGAAAAATAAAGAAAGTGCATATATGCATTGTACGAAGGAGGATGTTAAAAAACGGCCATTTTTGGCATCGCACGGAAATGAAAAATTGATGCAGTATCTTGAATAGTGTTTCCTGAGGAACAAGAAATGTTCGTATCACTTTTCCGAAACACGATGGGAAAGTTGTAAAAAATGAACCCAAATATAGTAATGATAACGATCAAACTTACGTTATATTTCATCACCATCATCTTCTTCTTCTTCAGATATTGAACCGTCTTGAAAGTAGGTAGCGAGGAAAGCAGCAGGTAAATCAATGGAAGGTTGGAATCGAGCAAATCCAAAATACCATACTAACATTGCTACTTGTGAGCAGCAATCAACAACGCGGACACCGAATTTACATCCACATGTGTGTGGATCATCTTATGTAACGATGATCTTACGATGCTCCGCGTTATACTTGATTCCAAACAGTTAACATGTTAGAAGATTTGTATATCAATTATGTTGAAAATGATTCAATAATCGAAAGAATGAAGATGACACGTAACACTTAAGTGAGTACGATTGCTATCGTATTTACACGTTTACACTCATTTCTAGCAGCTTTCCCATCATTTGTCGGAAAAGTGATAAGGACATTTTTTGTTCCTTAGGAAACACTATTCAAGATATCAATTTTTCATTTCCGTGCGATGCCAAATGTGGCCCTTTTTTAACATTTTTTAACATCCTCCTTTGTTTCCTGTTCCTTAATTTTTGTATCAATCATACGTCAGTTGCAATTTTTTTTTCGGAGCGTTCAAAAATTTGCAGGCCCTGTAAACGCGTTGAGCGAGCAGAGTGCCGTACGCAATGTGTTAATAAAACGAAATAAAAATATATTGGTTAATAAGAGTGACATTTCTTCGATTAAATAAAAAATGGTCAACGCGTGAAGATTTATATTGGGTGGTAGTTATCGATCGTGAGATGGCGATAGGTTACAACTGACAGATAACAGCTCTCTACCTATGATCTCGGCTATAGTCGAAGAGCTAAATAGCAATTCTTAACCAACGATAAAAGTATTGGTGCGATCGATCAGCATCGAGGTTAATAATTCTGAAAGGGTTGTTCCGGCGGAGTGTGTTATTAGCTAGGCGTGCTGCTTGATCGCGGGAGTCGCGAAAGATGAGAACCGGACTAATGGGTACAAATATTTAAATAAGTTGTTGAAGAGAGAGTAGCAAGGCTGTGCCTGTGAGGGAGTACGCTCGGGCAATCGATTACTTTTGAGAAATTTACATCGAAAAAGCGTGATGCCATGTAGTCTTCAATGTGCTGACGGGTTAAGAGAGAAAGTTTAAAAATCTCGTAGGTGAAGCTTTAAATATAATTTCTGACGTTTGCTCCTAGTTCGAGCTAAATACTATTGTATAGGAAAGAAGTGACACAATATCGTATCACTAATTGTAAACGATAAATTTATAATATTAAATTATTGTTGTGTATAGTAATATTATTTATAGTTTATAATTATTTATAGTATTGAAAGTAGTCAATTTTTATTTTACTCGAGTCAGAAACTATTATTAAAATTGTCACCATAATAGATATTTAGAAAAAATAAAATATAAATAAAAATAACTCCCGAAAAATACTACAATTTTTAGTTTGTAATTTCATAAATTTTACCAACATGTCATTATATTCGAACATTTTTATTTAACGATAGGCTATACCGGCAGAAATCTAAAGCGTTCGTGAAAAATAATTGAAATACAGTGAAACATAAATTGCATTTCAAATAAACGATTTAATTTAGAATATAACTACAGAATGATTAAGAGAAAAAGACTTCATACGGATATTAAAAGAGCCAATTTATAATAAATTATTCACGTTAAATGTCCATTGTTTCTTCAATCGCAATTTTCTTTTAAGCCAAAGGCATCGTTTTATCAGTGAAATATATTTCATATCCGCACTTTATACTTGAATTATTATTTTCCAAAATCTCATAATAACTTCATTTATTCATTCCTTTGTTCAAAAATTTTAACATTATTTTTGTTTCCTCTCCAATATCAAAAATTATATAAATATATAATACTTCACAGTGAAAAATAGGTAAAAATTCTATCTTTCAACAATTTCACGCATAATATTCCACCGAAATTAGCATTTAAGATACATAAATACTTGTAAACAAGTTCATTCGATTAATCACTACACGTGGGAGTGATTATTATTTTAATACGTTCAGCGTGTAATATGATACAGAATATATCCCATAAATCCAGCGACTAAAAATCTCCTCTGTAATCGAGTATTCCCGAGCAGCTGCAAACACAATCGTTTAGTTATTCGATTATACGCTCCCCTGCTTCATCCCCTTCGTCCGCTTGTTCTCCAGCTTCATGCTAATCTCCCAGGAAGCTGAAGAGCCGAACGAAGACAGAGGAGGGGATTGTGCCTCGACATCAAGGGCATCGGAGAATCCTTCTAGCTTTCATTATTGTTATTGCTATGTCGACGAGCGCGGTACAATATTACCATCTCCATCGCTGTCTTCGACATTGTCCTTGCCTCTGTCCTCCTCGTTGCGCTCTTTACCTTAGTGCCCGTGTTGTACAGATATTCGTCTACATCGTGTTTGTCCTCGGCTTCGGTTTTGTTTAGGCCTTCTTTCTTCGGGCACTTTGATGTTTCGATTGAAATTTAGAATTATGTATTATATTATTAATTACGACGATGTAATCGTGTAACATTTAAATATGGAAGGTGATGGTGTAAAGTGAATGGTTTAAAATTGGACCTTTGCTGTTATTTGCTTATGCTATTATTTATTATTTATTCTGATTGGCCCGTAAAATGGTACTTTAGATAGGAAATACTTTTTATTCTGTTTTTAATGCGTTTTGAAAGTGTTTTAAAAAAATGTAAAGAAAATGTATTTATATAGTATAAAAGAAAGGAATACAGACAAATTACAGCTTTTGGCAAATTAACGCTTTTGGTCTTTAGAGCACCGTAGTGAAAGGACTAAAGGGTCAATAACACTAGATTTACGGGGATTAATTGGACCATTTTACGGGTGTATTGAACTGTGCTTTTTCTCTAATAACATTAGTTCCTTTTATTTGAAATTAATAGGTTTTTATTCGCACAGATTTAGTTACTATGTTTCTTGCATTTAAATTTCATTTTGGGTGTACATTTTCTACACAGATAATTACTGCACTTTAGCATGAAATCAGAAATCCGTCAAATTGACGAGTTCCGTAAATCTAGTGTTAAAAACATCTGATACCAATCAATGAAAATTCAAAATACTAATTACTATTATGTCATTACATATACTCAAACAAGATTAAAAATTATTTAATCCGAAAAAAAAAAAAAATCCCTTTATATCTACAATCCCTGGCCATCGAATTAGGACCACGTACGAAAATTTCACTTTTATGGCTATAACGTTATGTCATGTATGGAAAACTGTCTTTGGTCGTTCAGATTATTACTAAATACGTTGATAACGATGTATACATAGCAATTGATTTGTTACTATCGTGATAATAATCAAACTCTGTGGGTGATGAGCGATTCCAAAACCAAAAACACCGTTTAGCTCCCATGGCCAGGCAATTCTCCCGACTCGAACGCCATAGAAAATGTCTGGAGCCTACTCGAAAGACTAGTTTACAACTCTCCAAGCACCAGATTATACGAGTTGAAAACAAAAATTGCAGATATTTGGGAAAATAATAAAGATACAAAGCATACGATCGAGCAATGTACACGGAGTGTGCCGGAAAGGATACAAGCTGTTATCAAACCAAAGGGTGGAAATACAAAATATTAACATGTGTTAACACGTTGAGCGCCACGCGTATTTCTAAGACAATCCCGTTCAGGCCACGAGCGCCGCTTATACGCACTGGTATTGAAGGGCCGGTGTTTCCGATCCCATTAATACTGTAATAATACCAAATTAAGTAAATTTTAAATAAATTTTGTGTAATTCCGCAAAATAGTGTAAAATTTTATAGTTCTCATGTTACACGTTGTCAGCCACCGATGGTTGACGCGACCTAAACGGAAAGTCTAGTGTCAGCCACCGATGACTGACGTGGCGCTCAACGTGTTAATAATATTATGTACAGTAGTAGTGTATTATGTTAGCAGTTAATAAATTATATCGTTACGATTTGAAGAGGCCTTTTAATTTTACGTAAAACGTGAGAAATTCTGAAAATTTGTAGTGGTCCTAATTCGATGGCCAGGGACTGTAGATAGTGTCACTTTGAGAGCTAATGCGCTACCATCTTTTCAGGAATTCCTAGAGGTGGTTCGTATTTGAAAAATAAAATAAAAGAAATACATTAAAAAGAATAAAATAGAAAAATAATAGTAATATTAAAAATGGTAGTATCTGAGATTGTAGTATTAAAGATTCCGAGGTTAAATGAGTAAAATTTGTACGACAAATGGAGGTATATGTAACTCAAAGATCGAATTTTTTTTAGTTATGTCAGTTTTGAAATACACGTGTAATGTCTTTTTAGATTGTCACAGCTTTTTCATTTTACAAATCATCCTTTGTAGATATCACAGATACGATGTTGTTAGACAAACCGTGCAACAGTTAACCAGTTAACTGTGGCGATCACTTTGCAAAGCGCGCACCAGTGTGTGTCGCGATAATCAAGCGATAACGGGTATAGTTAGCTCTAAGGAAGTTACGAATCCAACTCAAATTATTTATAATTTTTATTTGTTTGTTTTATTTCATCTTGACTTTTAAACATTTTAAAAATATTAAAATTTACAAATATAATTTAGTTTTCGCCAAAATTACAATTTAAATATCAAATTGTAACAAAGTTTCACGCATGACGGATATAGCCGTCGTGGCACTAAATTCTACCACATCTCTATCACGGATATAATCGTCAAACACACTTAACTGGTTATTTTAACCTTCTCGGATCCATATGATCCAAAATGAAGTTTACTTTTAGATAAGTACTATACTGTTAAATATTCCTTTGTCAGGTTTAACGTGTTCAATTTTTAGGTTTAATTATTTAATATTGTATAATTTTATAAATCTAAAATATTAAAACATTTCTGAAGGACACGAATGTTTGATACCGAAATACTGAAAATTTGAAACAACATCAACGCTATAATGTTGAAACGTATTAAACAAACAGCGACATGGATGGACTAGTTCTTAATACAAAACGTGTATATAAAATGTAGAATTAGCTTGGAAATATTTTCATAAATATTAATGTTAACACGTATCCCATAACACGTCTGCATTCGAAAAAAGGGAATTCGATTTTTCTAGGTATGCATGTATGCACATAGGATGGATATGGCTTCCGTGCGAATCGTAAAACTCGGGACTTTCCCATATCAGAATTCTCACGACGAACCTCATGTTTCTCAAGAGACTTATTATATTTCGAAAAATATTTGAATCCTTGCATCCAGGACGTATCTGTCAAGTTGTCACGCGTCATCTTACGCCCTGACGTAAGTTTAAAAAATCGAACGAGCAGTGGTTTCCTCATTCTTTGCGAATTTACTTGTTTGTGAAAACGGTTTACCTCTCTACACTTTTTTTCAATTTTAACACTAGAACTGCTGCACCGGTCAAAATGACTGGTTTGTAATTTCTCATAGAAATTGTATAAATCTACAGTAGCACATTTTTAGGGATTTTCTATAATTTTTTGAACAAAATATGCACAAAGAATTGCTATCCTTATTATAAGTATTTTTTCAAATACTCATCATTTTGATTACTTTGGTACAAATAAGTCTATTTTAATGATCGGTAGTTCTAGTGTTAAAAGTATAGTTTTACGTACACTTTCCAACCTAATTTTTTTCTTTGGTGTCAAATTGACACAATGATTAAGAATCAATGTAATGAAAAGATAGATGCAAAAAAATGATAAGTAAAATAAGAAAAAAAGATAAGCAAAATAAGATAAAAAAAAGATTAGTAAAATAAGAAAAAAAAAGATAAGCAAAATAAGATAAAAAAGATTAGTAAAATAAGATAAAAAAAAAGATTAGTAAAATAAGAAAAAAAAGATATGCAAAATAAGAAAAAAAAGATAAGCAAAATAAGATAAAAAAAGGTTAGTAAAATAAGAAAAAAGAAGGTAAGCAAAATAAGAAAAAAATGATAAGTAAAATAAGAAAAGATAGACTAAAAAAAATATTCATACACCTAGTACTTCTGATCTCTATCGATATCATATTTTTTTGTGCAATGCCAAATTAAAACCTTGATTCAGTTTAAACACATTGTGATTTAAAATTAACTCTCTATAGCCCGAATTTTGTCTGCTTATTGTAGAAAAAATTACGATTGATCACAGTTTTTCACTTTGATTTGAAAATGTTTAAACTAACAATTACCGTAGATGGATCGTGGTGTCATTACAGTAATACAGTAATCAAATTTAATAGTGCAGTGATAACTAAAGAAAATTAATTTTTTAAAATATAGATACAGTTTGTAACTTTCAAGTCACACGGTCCCATAGAGGGTTAAATTCTGATAGAATATTATGACATAAATCAGTGGCGGCTCGTGAGTTAAAATTGTGGGAGTGCTGCAACCTTTGAAATGTACATACACGTTGTAAATACAGTGTATACGTGTTTAGATAAAATATCAATATTATGGTGAACGTTGAAAAAAAAAAATTAAACATGAGAAAATATTGTTTCGCATATAAAGAATAGTGGAACTGCGCGACGGAGAGTGTCACATTAGGCTAATGGCTCGCATCTCACTGTGGCATACATATGTTTGCGCGAGTAGCAACATTCTCTTAAACGCTACAACGTGGATTTTTATTACTTCTTATACAAAATAAGAGAATTGTATAAAATTGTTGGTGATATAATTAAATATTTCAAGCAAATATAAATAAATAAATATATTTACAGTAGATTCCCATACAATGCGAGGGATACGATTCGCGTAGTAGGAAATCGCATTATACGGAATCATACATTATCGGACAAATTTATGCAAGTTCAAACATTTCTCTCTTATATCTTTAAATGTGTATGTACACTGCGGTGCATAACTATAGCACCGCCTAAATTTTTAGCCGTTTTAGACTTTAGATTAAAAGTGCAAAAGAATTAATTGTAGAAATTGAAAAAGTATGAGAAAAATGAACCGTAGACTAAATCACATTTAAATTGCCCTCTTATACGAAACAATATAATAGAAAATGTGATTTTCAACTGTTGCGTAACTATAGCACCGGCGTTGTTATTTACTAATTTAGTAATGCAATAATAAAAATAAGTAACGAAATAAGTAGAGATATATTTCGGAAACTCATTGATAGCGTTCCAGACAGAATTTTCGAGCTAATTACCAAAAAAGGTGGTCCTACGAAATATTAAAATTGTTTATCATCGATTTTATTGATGCGGTGCTACTGTTACGCAACAGTGAAAATTCAGACTTTTGATGGTATCATATTGAACAAAAGGAGAATTTAAATAAAAATTAATTTAAAGTTGATTATTTTTCATACACTTTCAATTTTAACAATTAATTTTTCTGTATTTTCAATCTAAATTCTGGAACAGTTAAAAATTTAGGCGGTGTTATAGTTACGCACCGCAGTGTATATGTATTATTTTTTTTTTTATAAACCGCTACTTTTTTTTTAACTGTCAGCTTCACTGTTCATATATAAACAACAGGTAAGTGTATACGTTTACTTTTCTAAACAAAAAATCAGAAACTATGTGAAAATGTTTAATTTATCTTACGCGTAATACAGAACTGTTTATCGCGTAGGAGTACCAGTTGCAACTTTTTCGTCTTTTTCATATTTGTGAAAAGATATTTTAAATAAAAGTCAGGAATTCAAAGCTTACCGATACTTTTTTCAGCTACTGTAGTTAACTTCGCAAATTCTTCTGTTAAGAATAAAAAAAAAAAATTGTTCGCATCCTTCGAAAATAATAAAGCAACGCGCAGGATGTACTGCTTTTTCACGATTATTGCAATTTCTGAGAGAAATGTATCAAATTGACACAAAACACGAATGAGAGTTGTACAAGGATATTCTATAATTTACGAAAAAACATGCGCTTTAAAATGATTGAATCTAATACCGCCAGGATTATGATTAACAATGTTACGTATCGTATCATATGTTATTTACGATATTCAGATTGCGATTATTACGTGTTGCGCACGAAAGTACGGTAATTTTCTTCTTATTTTTACAGTTGCAGAAAACCAAGCTCGCTTGGAACTCGTAAAATTAAGGAACGTATATTTACTACTGGTCATCTAGTATGTAATTTACGTAATAGTAAATTTTGTATTATTAAAATCGATGATCTTGCATAAACTTCGCCCCGATAGCTTCCGCATACCTTGTAGGCTGGAATACGCTAATGGAATTTGCGATAGAGGTTAGGAGCATCGATGAAAGCAAGTTTTCTTCATTTGTTCGTAAAATCTTGATTTATTCTAAAATAAAAAATGTAATTTATGGGTTAATAAATTTATTAAATCATTTTTTATTTTATTTGCTAAAATAATTCTTACGTGTTGTACAACTTAATTTTAATTTTCTTTATCCTAAAACGACACGCCAAGAATTTGTTGAAGATACAATCGAGTCCAAAACGTACGATTAACATGGTTTAATAACTTCAAATATTTCCTTTAGGAATTATCAAGAATTTACTAGCCGTTCAAATGTACGAATATTCAAAATTGATTCGTGCATAAATAAAAATTTGATTAAAATATTTGCACATAAATCTAGTCGTATTTTTATTAAATTTTTCAATATGAAAAATTTGTATTATTATCGCAATACTTATTTCATAACAGTCACTGGCTTTATAAATACAAATTACGTCTTGTATAATTATAGTTGATACGGAGGATAAATTCAGAATTCTTAATCATGATATGCTAAAATTAATATATTTGCAATAAAAGTTTCTTTCGTTTCAACTTATTTTATTCTTTATTAATTAACTTTATTAAACAATTTGATCAACAAAAACCATATTTTATTAAGGAAGAAGGTGAAACATAAGCATACTTTTTCAAACTTTGCGTTATAATCTTTGTAAAAAGATTATCAAAAATTTTATTTTTATAATAATTTTATTTCTGTTACCATTACCATTATTTATGTTACGTTACTATATTATATAAAACATTTTATATCGTACGGATACGTTGTTAAATAACATAACACAATATCTATATTGTACTTAAAGAAATATATAATTAAAATATAAAAAAAAAATATAAGAAATAATTAAAACAGAAAGAAATAGAAACGTGAAATTATTTAGAAGAGATTAAAGTGTCATCTGAATAAAGTCAGCGTAATTCGGCCGTAGAAGATTTAGAGTGAAACCGCAGATCCATTTGCTAATTACCTTAACGACTTTTGAAGTACCAAATAATCTGATCAAATGATAACCTCTTTGGAAAAGGGGAGAAAAAGGAAAGACGGTGGTAAAAGGAAGACCTTTGGCCTGGTAATCTGTTCATTAAAGTGTAATCGGTGATCTTAATTGTAGTTAGCAAAGATAACTAAAGTGGGAGTTGCATCGATCTTATCAGTTCTTCGCTATTTTAATAATATTATATTAATGGCGATTAAAATATGCCGGTAACGCTAGTATGAACGAGTATGCTGTTCAATATTTTGTTCTTATAATATACAATAACATATTTAAAATTCATTTTAAATAGCTTCTTAGTTGTTTATATTTTCTTATCTATTATAAAGGTATTATTTTAACTTACATTATTAATAATTATTTTAGTGACAATATTTATTCAGTTTTAAATAAGTTCGTACAGAATTGGTATATTTATATATATTTATTTACTCTATTCGTACAAAATAGTTTTGAATTTAATAAATACATTTGAGTAGACTGTTTAAATTTAACCTTAATCTAAATCCTAGATTATATTGTGCTAACTCTATTTTTGGTTATTATCGCTATTTGCCTCTTTCGCTTTTCTTTCGTACTTCCTACTATGTATACAGGGTGAGTCTGTTAACGTGACGACCTCAAATAACTTTTGAAGTATTCGCTTTACAAAAAAATCTTTTATACAAAAGTTGCATGGTACCTTTTTTACGCAGAATTTGATGGTCTACCAGAATCCGGAAAAAAAATTACACATTTCATTTAAAAAACTGAAGGTGAGTCAAATATCTGAATAAACAAATTAGGAAATACAAAATAGATAAGACCACCGTATGTCCCCCAAGGTACCATGCAACTTTTGTATAAAACATTTTTTCGTAAAACGAATACCTCAAAAGTTATTTGAGGTCGTCACGTTAACAGACTCACCCTGTATACATCTATTTTTTTGGTTTACCACCTTGTTAAGGACAACGGACTGACAAGTTTATGATACGGACACGCCAGCTGCTATTTTTGAGGACTTGTTAATTTTACCGTTTTTTGCATGCCAGTAACTTAATTACCAGGAGAACCGTCGAAACCTTAGTTACTACCTGAGCCTTCGGCCTCTCCGCTCAATAGCAATTGACGTATCATAATCTTTACCCCTCGGACTATGGACTTGACGCACACGTGGCCGCCAGCTTTGACTTTACCAGATTTACCGAAATATTTCCACCACCTAAGGATTGCTTGTAGAAAACGCCCCAACTATAGAAACGGACACAGATTGGACAAGACAATTTTCCCGCTACAAGAATTAGCTTTAACCCCTTCCCGTGTCATTTAGCTCGACGAAACTCGGGCCCAAGCGATAGACATCGACGCGCGCTAAACAGTCCAGACCGATGCTTGTAAACAATCGCAATACGAACCGAAATGTAGATGATCACGATACCTGTGGTATAGTCAATTTTACGCGACACTGCTGTTGAGGAAGTAAACTCTTACGTTTTTACTTTTATAGATATTATAAATTTATTATATTTTGTATATAATATTGTAGTATATGTATAATAGTTTGGTCCTCTGAGAAATGTAATAATACTACGCCTAAAAGTAAATGGCATATTATTTAAAAAAATTTAATCATAAAACTGAATGAATGTCTAAAAAGGAAATACGTACAATTCTAGAAATCCTCCATGGTATGATACTTCTCACGTCACGATCATAACGGGCAAAAAATCAGTCCACGAGCTCGGCTTGTTATGTTTACGTTTGGCCCGAGTATCTGGTCGCGAGTCTGACTCGCGATATTCATGTTTGGGCCAAAATCTTCATCGCGAGTCAGACTCGCTAAAGTACGGGAAGGGGTTAAGGACACACCCCTGGACGGACAGAATTTAGATATAAGGACATAGGATACTTTCGGACATGCTTATTATTACTTTTGGACATTTGGTGATTACGTTCGGACATAGGACATTAAGTTATTATTACATTGATATTTACATTGATTATTACATTCGGACATAAGACATTAAGAACGTTATTACATTTGGACTTTTATTTTTGGACATTAGACAGTGATATCTGCTAAGTTGTGTTGTATACCTAAATATATTTAATAAAGTATTGTTATTGTTTTGGCAAATTGTTTTTCGCTAAATATACGGCTCCACGAACTCTGTGGGAGCTAAACACACCTAATTAGTGATTTATATTCAGAATTAGTATTTTGCTAAAAATTTCATAGAAAATTAACCTCTTGCTTTACTATTTTTTCAGTGGGTACACATACTAGTAATAACTATTCAAATGCAGAACGCTGAAAAGTTATACGCAATTTATATTTGCAAATTCTCAACGTTATAAGTTTATGTAGATTAAAATTACAGTCAAAGATAAAATTGAATTTTTCGAAAATATAGTGAGCCTTTATTGTGTTTGGACAACAGTCTTATTGTTGTAAGACAAGGGTTTAACCCTTATCTACTCCGCTGTGACAATTTGACACATTTTTCTCGCAAAAAGTGCATATCGCGATATACGTGAAGAAAACAGCATGTCTTTCATATCGTTTTATTATTTATGAACTATGTAAATAATGTACATCAATTTCATTCTTTTTTTAATTTTCAATAAAAGAATTTGCAAATTTAGCTATTTATCTTTTCATTGTATCGGATCCGAGTCGACCATTACTTTAGCGATTACGTGTTTGATTAATCGATCCGTGTCGGGCGTAGGTAACGCAGGTAAGGTGGTACGAAATTTTGAAGAAACTTTCATAATAATTTATGTAAAACACACATATAAAGTTTTATAGTGTAGAACTACATTTTGGGTTAAAATTATTTAGTATACAGCATGGATAATGAAAATTTGATCAACGGTGAACATGTTAAATTAATAAAGTACAGAGCAGTGGAAGTTATTGACATAGAACTGTTTTTATTAGATTATTGGGTGTGGATCAATTAAAGTAAAAGGATGCGTACTAAATTATGCGATTTATTAATAACGGCCAGACACAAGATTGTTGGAAAAATAACGTGAGAAAGAAAACAAAAAAAGTCTTTTCCTGAAGGTATATGCATGTGATTGGGAGATGAGAAAGAAGTAGAATATTCTCATACTACTTACAACTTTTTATTTGGTATTAATTTAACTTTTACCTTTTAAGAAATGTTTCTTTTCCTTTTTTCGTAATAATTTATAATAAGAATTAATCATTGAATTAAAGGAGTAAAATATTCTGATACTACTTACACCTTCTTATTTGGTATTAATTTAACTTTCACCCTTTAAAAGATTTTTTATTTTTTTTTTACATCTTTTTGTAATGAAACTTAAAATGAGAATTATTCATTAAATCAAAGGAGTATAATATTCTGATACTACGTACAGGTCCTTATTTGGTATTAATTTAACTTTTACTCTTTAAAAGATTTTTCTTTCTCTTTTTCTAATAAAATTTATGAAATGTAGTCATTGAATTAAAAAAGTAAAATATTCTGATACTACTTACAGCTTCTTATTCGGTATTAATTTATCTTTTACCTTTCAAGAGATTGTTTTTCCTTTACTTCTTTTTGTAATAAAACTTAAAATAAGAATTAGCCATTGAATTAAAGATGTAGAATATTCTGATACTACTTGAACTGTGCGTATGTAATAAAATTTATAATAAGAATTAATGATTAAATTAAAGGAGTAAAATATTCTAATACTACTTACAGCTCTTATTTGGTATTAAATTAATTTATACCATTTAAAAGATTTTTTTTTTACTTCTTTTTGTAATAAAACTTAAAATAAGAATTAGCCATTAAATTAAAGGAGTAGAATATTCTGATACTACCTGCACTGTGTGTATGTATACAGAGTGAACGTATGTGTAATAATTTTACAACTGTTACCGTACAATTGTATTTTACTACTGTATCATTGCACTGATGCCAGACAATTTATAACAATTAATTGATTTCTAGTTTTCAAATTAAAACAAGACACTGCAATCAGCTATAATTTTTACTTTTCTTTTTTTCTTGCAGTTAACCAAAATTCTAGTTATAGAAAATTAAAAAAAATTTTTAACTTTGGAAAAAAGATTGTTTAAAACATAATACTTCGAACTTAACTTCTTTCCCGTATCTTGTACAGTTAATGTTCACGAAATATTCACCACAATATGAAAACTCGTTAATGTGACCGTTTTAAAATAAACTAATAATAATAATATTAAAACTCACAATTGTTTCAAGATGTTTTCATTCGAGCTACATTTTAACAAAGTTCCAAATTTTTTAAATTTTAGAGTTGCCTAACTTTCCTTCTAATTGTAAGTGTTTTTCTTTTTTCAATTCCGCACCCAAATATTGAATAACATATTTCTTACGTTAAAATTTCATCTGTACGTTCAGTTTTGTTTCTTACCGTATATAAGAGGCTCTAAACATCATTCGGCTGTCGACCCTGCAAAACTAAAAATAAAAAGCAGGCGAATTGGCATTGAACGAGTATTTACTGGGAGATAAAACTAGACGATAATTTTCTTATTTTATAGTTACACCGTAATCAAGAAAATTGTATCATGAATTTCTAATACCAAGGTTAATAATCATAACGATATATTTACATTATTTCTTCCCTTTGCTTGTGAGCGATCTTGTTCGCGAGATCTCTTTCTTTTTCACTTCAGATCATAAAGTGTAAACTAAATTATGGTACTCTTGGGATAGCAATTACAGACAAGTTATATAGTCGATAAGAATTGACGTAAAGAAGACAGGTAGTAAGGTAGTCTTTTATACGATGATATCGAAAAAGTTAAAGGTAGAAGAGAAAAGAAAGAGGATGCATTAGGAAAAGGTGAAAGAATGGAAAAAAGTGGAAGAGAAAGTAGTTGTTTCCAAGTACAGAAGATAATTGAACCAAGAGTATAAAAATAGAGAAAAGTACCGAGTGTGAACAAATAACGATCTTGTTCCAATTGGTCAGAAAATAAAAAAGTGAAAGGTAGTATGAGAAGTACAAGGCAATCGTTGAGTTCATGATCAATATTATCTTATATAGGGTGATTCTTGAGTATGTGTCAATGGTACAGAGAATAAATATACACTCGCACTAAAATATTCTTATACTACTTAAGCATTTCATTTCTTTATCTTTCCTTATCTGTCACCTTTTAAAAGATTGCTTTTTTTTACCTCGTTTTGTAATAAAATTTATAATAAGAATTAATAATTGAATTAAAAGAGTAAAATATTCTAACACCACTTACAGCTTCTTATTTGGTATTAATTTAACTTTTACCTTTTAAGAGATTGTCTTCTTTTCACTTTTTTCTAGTAACACTTAAAATAAGAGTTACTTATTGAAATAAAGAAGTATATTTGGATAATTACAATAAGTAATTCATTTTTCTGTTATACTGTTCAATTTTATACTGTACATATTTTATATTGAAATTTGTTATATTTAATGCTCTACAAGCATTTTAATTGAGTTAATGTACATATACTGAATCATTTAAGTATATTCAGAAACATCATTTGTCCGAATACATTTGTCTGGTACTGTAATTCGTGATAATTTTTGGCTTATGAATGGGAGAATTATTTTTACAGAAAATGTTCTACATGTCCTTTAATTTCCATACACGCTTGAGATTTTATTCTTACAGAGTCGCGAACTTTCTCGAAAATTTCACATCTCTGTTGAATTATTTGTCAAACAAGATGGATTCGGTTATATAATTCTTTTAAGTCAAGTCATTTGTCGACGAAAAATACACTTTGCTTTTCAAATATTTCCATAAAAAGAAATCTAAAAGGTTTAAATAAGGGCATCGGTGGATCATTTTGTTTTGAAAAATGAATAGTAAAAAATTAGAAAGTTAGCATTTTATTATAAATTCTTAATTAATACCCATTTAATTTTAACATTAATAATAAAATTTTGTTCCAAGCTTAAAAATCTTTCTTTCAACCGAATTCTTATTTTAATCCGATTCGCATCGGTCTACCCTGTCTTGTTTTAAGAACCGAAGTCAACATTTTTGCACAAATCTTTATTAACCATTAATAAAAAAAAAAAAAAAAATACAAACGAACACATAAAAATATACAAAGATGTCTAATCCGATTCTTGTTCAAGAACACTGACATCCGAATTTTTATCATATTCGCCCTCTATATCGGCTATTTCCGCCCCGAATCGACTAAACTGTAGATTTTTATGCATTTATAAGAAATTCAAAAATGCAAACTTGCACAGAATGCACGTGGTACGAAAAAGTATGCAAAATATCCCAATCATACTACTTTTTATAACATCTGCTATATAAAATAATTTTCTACCCAAGTTCTATTTCTTTTAATCTATTCGCAAAAATATGAATTTACATAAAAATGCCAAGTCTAGCCGCGACGCGCGTACATGTACGACATAACCATTCAAGAGCTTAAAAACAATTCAAATGATATTCAATCGTACCGTAATTATTCCCTGAATGAAAAATTTTCAAAAAGTTTTCCCAAACGAAGCAAATATTTTCCAAAGGATGGTACAAAAATATTGAACTATAAAACGAAGGTGAACGCGTGACACGATAAGTTTGGAGCTACAAATCACAAAGTGAGCAGCAGAAAGAGAAAATGAGAGGCAGATGGCAAGGAAAAGGAGCGAGGGAGAAAGAAGACAGAACAGGATAAAGGGAAGCCAGAGTGGCTTCATAATAACATGACGGTAATTGGACGAGAGAGGCCCACATCCTAATTAGCTGGGATGCTGACATTAAGAGTGCACTGTTATTATCAATTAACCGCGCCGATTGATACACGTGATCACCGTGGACCGGACGTACGTACGACCCGCT
The DNA here is from genome assembly GCA_019453375.1 of Ctenoplectra terminalis. NCBI lineage: Eukaryota > Metazoa > Arthropoda > Insecta > Hymenoptera > Apidae > Ctenoplectra > Ctenoplectra terminalis. The sequence goes on along the minus strand of SMSQ01002817.1, from coordinate 20,263 downwards.
TTTTATAACCACGAGAAATGCCGCGATCCGGTATACTATCAGCATGTGGTTATTTCATCGCCATCTTTATCACTGCTTAATCAATATACCTTAAATTGTACCTTTTTTTTACGATGTATACGTGTACTAATTTTATTTGAAAAATTAAGGATCGTTTTTAAGCCAGGGTAATAAAGATTATAAAGCAGTGGCCAATAAAATTGCACCACTTCTGAAGAACACAGTTTGTCGAATATTTAGATACATTGAAAACTTTGTAGATGTACTGAAATTGTATTAACGTGGTCTATTAATAAGTTTCGAATAATCTGATGCAACAGGGCTGCATTATATTCCTTCAGTTGGATTTTAATAGGTTGGCCAAAAAGTTCGTGCTGATTTTAACATGTAAATAAAAAGCGATTTTTTTAATCACGAAAGGAAATATTTTTATTCAATAATGTATTGTCCATTTGAACTGCTTACCTTTTGTTTTTATGATTCGAACTGAATTTAATTGCATTTCAAAGCGCTTATCGGCGCAAGAATTTATTGGCCAACCTAATACATCGATTGTTTCACAGCTATGTATGATTGTTAGTTTCGAAAAAGCATTCGCAGCTTGTTGTCGTGGCTCCTTATCGACGGTTCATTGTATGTTTAGTACGTAAATATTTAACCCTTTGCGGACGAGCACTCTTTCGACTCTGATTGGCGGCAGGTGGATGATAATTTCTATACGGAACGAAATTATAAATTGAATATCTAAATAATTAGATAGAAAATAAAATAGAAAATAGACATATGGTCGACGAAACTTCACATTGGCGTCTCCTATTCGTTTCTCGCTGTGGAGACGATAATTCGACTTAGGAATCAAATCGTAATATCGCCGCTGCGGCGACATTCGTCCGCAAAGTGTTAATTGTCTATTTATTGGCGCGTTTAGAAAATTTGTGGTGAAGTTTGAGAACAATTTATAGGCATCGCGTTCGTACAGAATTAATCCTTTGCACTCGAAGGACACAATTTTGCGATACCTGTCCCGAGGAACAGAGAATGGATTTTGACTAGTGCTTTCTAAAATATTGCACGAACCAAAATTATCAGGCTTGAGATTCAATATTAACCCTTTGCGATCGGCAGATTTCGCTTTTGGGAGTACCAGTAGGTCGGAGCAAATCTATCGTTTCGCAATTATTTACGAGATAACATTTCGTAAATCGACCGAAACATTTGAATCACGAGGCATAGGGGACGATAGTGTTTTGTCATTTTTGCGATTCTCGAAGGTTCCCGCTGCGGGGTCATTGACATCTACGACTATTTAAAAATGTCCCCGTTACGGGGACACCGACTTCTACGACAATTTAGAAATGTCCCCGCTACGGGGACACCGACCGCAAAGGGTTAAGTCTTGTATAATGTAAAGATACACGAAAAGTTGAAATAAAATAATTATATTTTAATATAATTATGCATTAATCCAAGTGGTGAGTCAGAGTCACCTCTCGAGTGCAAAGGGTCAATATATTTATACAGAGTGCCCCAAAGCAACTGCGAACGAGTGTTGAAACTCAGTTTATTTGTTGTACATGAATAATAATTTATTTATTTATTTCATATAACTTTTATTCTATGCTCGTCAACAATTGCTTCGATACATTCTGATTTGCTCGTCGAAGCATAAGCGCGGCACAGAGCCAACGCTCCCGCTGGCGGCCAGCCGCTTTACTCGCTCTGTGATTGGTCAGTGTTTTTCGTTAATAACTCGTTAACAAATCTGATCTTGACATTTTCGCGACAGAAAAAGTTACTTGAAATCATCTCAGATATCACTCCTTTTTGGGTTCTTCACTTTTTTTGGAATACTTTGTACAGACGTCCCTTTTTTTAGTTTACCACCTATTTGATTATTTATATTCAGAATTAGTATTTTATTCAATATTCTTTGCATAATTTGTTTGTTTGATTTTTCGATAGATTAATTTCGAAAGTTTGTTCTTAATTTCTGTATTTCATCGGACCTATCCGAGAAAGTTATTAAAGCAGAAGGCAAATTGAGAACACCGGTTAAATTTAAGTGTTTTACTATTTGGTAGAAGTTTGTAATAAATAATTGCTTTGCTATTTCACTAAATGCACAATAAAAGTTAATACCATTACCGGACAACCCAATATAATAACATAGTTGAAGCAATAATTGCAGTATTTAAATTGTACCAAAATTAATTTGTGGTAAAGTAAAACATTCAACTGAAATAAAACGATAAAAGTAAAAAATATTCATTTAATACTAGAATAAATATACTGATAATTAAAGTATATTTATTTGTATCGAAAAAATTTTAACGTTGGGTACATAAAAAAATACATAATGCAAAGAAAATAAAGCTTCGCTTATATATTTTATTTTTCTTTCTGCATAAAATATCCAAAGTCACGTTATTGTACATCTTTTATAAAAAGTGAACCAATTTTTAGAAATTTCGTAACTCCAATATTAAAACAAAATGTAATATTGATAACATGTATTTAGTATAAATGCATAATAAATTTCATATTTTCTAACATTTCATCAAACCAATGAAATCGTCAATAATCCTCTGGTCTATTTAATTTACTTTCCCCGAACAATTTATTACTTTTTATTCCTCGACTTTTAAAGCACACGTTTTCAGTATTCCTTTTAAATTATAAAAACTTTAATCACTAAATTAAGTCATAACACGACAATATAAATTACATAATGCAACGTAATCACAAACATTGTACGTCGTACTTAAAATGAACAAATCACAAAATGTTCTTGCATTCGCTTAAAATCTCAAAAAGAAGCTGGAACCGTTCAAAGTAAAATACGAGCTATATAAATTTCTGTGGAAACACATTTAAGTGCAGACGCATAAATACGTATAAGAATCCGTATCTCTAAAAAAAAGAGCATAAAAAGATAGAAAGGAGAGAATCTAAAAAAAAAAAAACGAGGCGAATATACGAGTACAGCTTCACGATGGACATGCGCGTATAAAAGAGCCTAGTTTTCCGCTAACAAACGCAAATCCGAGTCCCATTGACGGCGGAACTGGAGGGTTCATAGGGAACAGGTAGCAATGGCACGGCCATTAAATAGGATCAAGCCGTTGGATCGTTTCGAAAGAATTGGGAATAGATAATCGAACCGTGTTCCAAAGCCAATGCTATGCAATTGCTTCCCTTTCTCTAGTTTTCTCTTATATTTTTCTCTTTCTTATCGGCCATCGACTTGGAACAATGAAATTTAATGTAAATGCGACGTTGGAAGCTTCAATGATTCGATCCATCGAAACTGTATTATCTTTTCGTTTAATTTTACAGTCGAATTACGATGATAAGAATGAATCATTCAATAGAGAATTTTGAAGAGATAACTTTAAACTGTTATATTCGAGATTAAATTAAATTCGTGTAGTGTATGTGGCAATTTTAACGTTTTCAAACTTTTGTAGTAATAATCGATGAAACTACCGAGTTGAAACATTACATTGTTATGATGACTTTTATATGCAGAATTTTTAAAAGAATCGATTTACATGACAAATAATTTATGGATTATTCCACGACAAATCGGTCACTTTCTGTTGTCGGTATGAGATTTTGTTGTAAATAAAATATTTGAGAGTTTTAATGAAAATAGGCTATGCTTGTCAAATTTTATCTCGGTTGTGTTGAAAATTATTATTTGGTATTAATTTAAGTTTTATGTTTTAAAAGATTTTTTTTTCCTCTTTTTGTAATCAAATTTATAATAAGAATTAATCATTGAATTAACGGAGTGAAATATTCTCATACTACTTACAGTTTCTTATTTGGTATTAATTTAACTTTCACCTTTTAAAAGATTTTCTTTTCTCTTATTGTAATAAAACTTAAAATAAGAATTAATCATTGAATTAAAAGAGTAAAATATTCTGATACTACTTACGGCTTCTTATTTCGTATTAATTTAACTTTTACCTTTTAAAAGATTTTTTTTCCTCTTTTTATAATCAAATTCATAATAAGAGTTAGTCATTAAATTAAAGGAGTAGAATATTCTGATACTACTTACAGCTTCTTATGTGGTATTAATTTAACTTTTACCTTTTAAGAGATTTTTTTACTTCTTTTTGTAATAAAACTTAAATTTTATAACAAATTTTTAATTTGGTCTGTTTTTAGTGGTTATAAAAACTGAGCCAAACGACAAAATGAATCTGATTTTACACTTCTTAGAGACCAAATTCATAACAAATGAGATCTTTGAATATAGTTAAATAAGTAACAGTGATGAAGTAATTGGTCCAAAAATAACCGAAAACATATATTTACGAGAAACCGAAAATGTATTTTACTGAATGCTTCTTAAAATATCGCACGAAATTCGACTACTGCGACATAGAAGCACAGACCCTGCGCTAACTGTTCCACACACATGATCTGGGATATAAACATTTACAATATAAAGAAACTTATTCTAATTCAGTTCAAAACTATTAATGAAATTAAGATGCCATTTCAACACGAATCAAACATTGCAAAAAATATAAACAAAAAATTGTATGGTACTTTTTATTGGCCACCATTTTTACAAATATAAAAGAACGTGCAAGTCTCCTGCAACCGCATTTTACAAATGACGCGGGAAATCCAATCCACTTTAAACCCATTTTTATCGCCGTGGTACCTATTACAAGCGCTAAAAAAATTATCTGTAGAGTTTTATTAGACGTAAAATATAAAAAGATTAATTAATTAATTACGATTGAGGTTTATGGGAGTTGTAATGATCTGGATAAACGTATAATCAACCAAACATTCCAACTCTCTCGACGCAGCAACAGTCTCGACACTAATCTCTACTTAACACTAGAACTACCAACTGTAAGGGTAAGAGAGAGAGAGAAAGTGAGAGAAAATGGAAGAAAACGGAAGCGGAAGACACTAACACTTTTTCGGAAGGTTTTATCAGAATGATCGAACTCTGGCGCGTAGGATTATTTGGTTTATTAATAACAATTGCTTAAGTTCAAATATTACTCTTAATCAATATACGGCTCTCCTCGCTACTCTCTTCCCTCGTGACACTCGCACAACAAAATCCTCGTGCCCCGAACATTCACTCACTTAAATACACATCCCTCAATCGCTCTATCTTTTACCCACATACATCCCTTTTCACTCGCATCCAAAATCTTCGCATCCATTCCTTCCAATCACGCAGTCACGTAGACGTCATTCTCACGGCCCAGTTTCTCAGTCCCAAACATATTCTAGACATAACCCAGACACTCTTCGCTAACACTCTTTCGACCACCCAAGAGTCACTCTTTTCCAAACATACCCGGATCAGTCTCACTCGCAACCATAAATCCATTCGCACTACCACTCAATAGGCCCATCCACTGGCGCCGTCCCGTCGCAGGTACTGGCGACTCTTACACGACGATTAAAGTATACTTGTTTCTAGCGAAGAAATCAAAGTGGAAAGTATTTTAGTGGTGGGTGAAAACGGAAGGAAAAGGATAAGAAGCGTTTCGTCCGGGGCCTGCTAGTGGACTCGTCAGTAAGGCATCCTAGCAGGCCCGTGCCTTAGACGCGGGGAAGTTAGGAGAGGGATCGGTATAAGTACTAATCGTACTGTTTCCGAGGACTTGCGGGAAAGTCGGTCTTGTAGGTCCCTCTGGTGGTGGAGCGTAGAAGGGCCGCCACAGTATATAAAATAATATGTAATGCAATTCAGACAAAAGTTTATAAATATTTTTAATAGAAAATCGTGTAAGAGTCAGGCACTACCTGCGACGGGACGGCGCCAGTAGATGGGCCTCTCAAGTGGTGGTGTGAATGTATTTATGGTTGCGAGTGAGAATGATCCGGGTATGTTTGGAAAAGTGTGACCGTGGACGAATCTTGGGTGGTCGAAAGAATGTTAGCGAAGAGTGGCTGGGTTATGTCAAGTGTATGTTTGAAACCGAAAAACTGGGCCGTGGGAATGAAGTCTACGTGACTGCGTGATTGGAAGGGATGGATGCGAAGATTTTGAGTGCGAGTGAAAAAGGAATGTATGTGGAAAAAAGATAGAGCGATTGAGGGATGTACATTTAAGCGAGTGAATGTTCGGGGCGCGAGAGATTGTGTGGCAAGAGGGCAGTGAGGAAAGAGAGCAGCGAGGAGAGACAGAGTGATTAAGAGTATTGTTTTAGTATTGTTAAAACTTCAGTAGTTATATTATTATTATTGTTATTGAATAAACCACAAATAATTCGCACACGCCACAGAGCTCTATTATTCTGACAGAGACTTCAGAAAGTGTTAGTGACTTCCGTTCTTCCGTTTCTTCCGCCTTTATTTCCGTCTCTCTCTCTCTCTCTCTTTTCCTCTCCCTTACAATCGTGAAAAATCTGCTCAAAGGCACCGTAGTTAATTTAAAAGATTCTGTAAAAAATTACGAATGGGTCATTTTGACCACTTTGGTAGTTTTAGTGTTAACGACAGGCTCGACTCTCATTTCCACACAGCCTTTTTCAGCCAGGAAAACCCTCGTTAGTCCCTTTTCCTCCCTTCCTCGGACTCCTATAAACATTGGCGACGCGCGGACCCATCGTCCATTCGTTGGATCTGGTTTTCGTCCTTTATCGCTTTCGCTTTTACTACCTTCTTCCTGTCCTTAAACCTCCTTATGAAATCATATTCTTATACCTATTCCTATAAACTAAGGTTTTTTAAAGCTACGACACGACATCTGTGTCACCGTTGACACCACCTGAGTTAAGCCTTCGACTGCTATGGACGCATACAGGGTGAGTCTGTTAACGTGTCGACCTCAAATAACTTTTGAGGTATTCGTTTTACGAAAAAATGTTTTATACAAAAGTTGCATGGTACCTTAGGAGACCTACGATAGTCTTATCTATTTTGTATTTCCTAATTTGTTTATTGAGATATTAGAGTCACCTTCAGTTTTTTAAATAGAATGTGTAATTTTTTTCCCGGATTCTTGTAGACCATCAAATTCTGCGTAAAAAAGTCTTATACAACTTGGTACTTGCGATGAATAGCTGCTGAGGTATACAGGGTGGGGCATTATAAACAGGTCACCCGAATAACTCGCTTGTTTTTGAAGATAGAAGAAAATGCATTAAACCAAACTTACTTGGTATCGGGGGGTTCATAATCTGATATTGTAGGGATGTTAGGTTGCTGGCGGGTGTCTCAATAAAGACTCACCAATGGACACTGTCTGATGGACAATAACTATTTATTGGCTAATAACTATACCCAATATTACAATGCTCGCTCTCTAATTCTCTTTTCTCGACTCACTCTTCTCGACTCTCGACTCTCCTTGACTAAACTCTGACTCACCTCTCACTAACCCCCACGCGCATTTTCTCCATTCATTTATTCCCTGATTCTCTCTTTTTCTATTTCTCAATCTCTTTCACTCTGCTCAGGCATTCCCAGAAACTCCTCGGTCACACGATAATCCCTGTCACTCGATCCAAATACTCTTTTCTCGCACGTCTATCGCTCGGCCCAAACACTCGTCTCTCTTACATCTATCGCTCGGCCCAAACACTCGTCTCTCGCACTTCGATCACACTGTCCCAAACACTCTTTATTCACACCTTTATCACTCCAGATTAAACATTCACACCTCAGACTTACCATTCCCACAATATTACCAATTTTTCTGTAGGTTGCGGCGTCAAGGAGATATGAAGCTCAATTCTGTTTTTTTAAATAGAATGGTACGTGTTAAAATACTCGCCGTTTGACAAAAAGGAAACACGGGCGACATCTGTGTGATCTCTACCTCTTATAGAATTAAGTAGTACTTCCTGTTCTAGCACATTGTAAAATAAATCTCTTAAGTAGCCACAGTATAACTATCGTTCTTCTTCTTAGTCTTATTTGAAATTCTCTATGATATTTCCGCAAAAATAAAAGGAAAGGTAATTCTGTATAATCTTTGTAGACTGATCCTTATTGAGAATATATACATAATTACATTAAACAAAATATATTCAAATTTTATTTCGCCCGACCACGTGGATCGTATAACCTAAACCTCCCGTAACAGTATGGTTTCTTACTTCTAGTCTGCTAGAGTGTTTCAAGGCGAATACAATGACCTATTATGAAGGTCATTCAAGATCACCCAAAGTCAACCAGTGCTGATTGAATTTAAGGCCGTTAACAATTATCCGGTGCCTTTCAGGACTGAACATTAATATCCGCCAAATAAACTATAAGTTACGGTTGCTTGGCATCTGTAATGGTAGATGGTAATTAAGCGATAAAATTATTGCAAATATTTTTATTCATAAATTAAGTTACACTCTGTTAAAAATAAGTAAAGGTCCCGACAGTTTTGAACGGTAGTGTACATCGGTTCTATTATACGTAATTTAAATTCCATAAAAGCTAAAATTCGCGGAGCGCTAAGCATAACCTGTTCCTTAAATATCAAAGAGAGGCATAACATGAAAAGGGAGTTCTGCACGGAATCGAAGAAAGTTTGGTGTTTTAAGCGACCCGTGTAACTTGCTTTCATCGGCCGCGATGCGTTTCTAAGAGCTGCGGAACGATCTGGAAAACATCCGATCCGGTAATGTTTCCTCTCTTTCCGGCTTATCCATCCGGAATTAGATTACTTCCGATGGCCACTGAAGGATGAACTGTCGTAATACCTCCTCGATCGATCTTGGTCGGAAATCAAATTACGAATGATTCCGAGCAATTCAATGTCCATGGAGATGTTCGAATGCACATTTCTCCTTCTTCCGGCTGGACGTTGCCTTCTCATTGTTTGAGTTTAAACGGTTTTTGGAAATATCGAGAACGTGTTAACGAAGAGTAATTAATAGTTAATTAATAATAATAATAGTAGTTATATTATAGTAATAGTTAATTAATAGAAAAGAATTATTTAAGGAATTATAACTGGAAAAGAGTTTAAAATGGACAATGAACGATAAAGAAAAGTAGCCAAATATGGAATATCATTTTATTTTTGGAATATTATTCTTGCAAAATCAATCACAAGAAATAAAAGATTTTTATTGATATTCAGTTGTATAAAACGAAAATTGAAATAAGCGATACTCGGCAGGAAACTTCAGTAGGTGCTAGTTAACGAAATGCCATCAAAATCTGTCATACGCAGCTTTGAAGATGAGTACAAATAACTTTTCTCTTACAATTTTATTGACCGATCAGGTTTTTGGATAAATAAAAATAAAATAACTGGAAAGAAAACAAAAAACACCCACATGGAATTTTAAAATTAATTAATTTACTTTGAAGTGAACCTAATTGTTTTTCACTAAATATATTCAAAAATAACTTATTAAATGTTTTAAATAAGCGAGTTTATGTTCATATGTCGCAATGATAGAAATCAGAAATTTTTTTTTGACGCCACATCCAAGATCGAGTTAGATCTGTGTCGGATACACTAAATTTGCGTATACTTACAATTACATCTCTAATTTTTTGAAATGCGAAGAAATATTTCATATAAATGTTATTTCATTAAATGATAAAAATTTATAATTTATAGAATACTTAGAATTTTGTTCACTTTACCACTTAATATCTACAAAATTTCTTTCAGTTAATTTATTCACATATATCTAAAAAACTAGAGTGTAAAAAAAGTTATAAACAAGAAGTTATTTATAAGTATCCAATTTTCAAAGCTGCCTATGGCAGATTTTAACGCCATTTTTCTGGCCGATACTAAATTTTCTGAACGAGTAACACTTATTTCAGTTCTTAGGAGGTCAAATCCAAGAGCTTACAACCATTCTAAAGTATATTAACCTGATCTAAGGTCTATTAGCACTAAAAGAGTCGGTCATTATTTGAGAAACTTTCTCTAAAGCGCGACAATATTTATGAGTTTTGTGGAAATATGCATTTTTACAAATAAAATAAAACATCTGTTGCACGACGTGAAATTTCTTTTCAAAAATTTTACACGATCTTGATAAAGAATTTAACCTTATTTAATTTGTAGACACGCATTTAAGCGGACCCGGTGCTCTACGGCTAATCCATATTTTACGCCTTAACACTACAAATGCCAAATTGGTAAAAATGACTTGTTTATGATTTTTCATATAAATTTTTTAAACTAAGAACGGTGTATTTTTAGGAATTTTCAGTTATTTTTTTCTATTTTTTTTATCAGTTTGATTTCTTTGGTTCGAATAGGTCTACTTTAATCGTCAATAGTCCTAGTGTTAAAGCGGGACTGGTACTTTAAGTGTTAACATTTATATAACAGAACTACGAACGATCTAATTGTAAATATACCATTTCGTAATTCAAGAAATTCAAATGACTGGTATATGAAACGATACACGATGCGAAGGAAATAAATCTTAATTCATATGTTTCACAGAAAGTCACGAGAAATCCTTAAAAATGGACTGCTGTAAATTTATACAATTTCTATGAGAATGTTCTGGTGGTAATAAAAAAAATAAAACTTCCAATCATTATTTTTTCAAAAGAAATTTTTTTTGTAAGAAATAGCACGAATTAAAAATTGCTCTGTCAAAAGTATTACAATGAGTGGAATCTCGTGTCGCGTGGTCAAATTGAAAGAAAATCACGAAAAATCCTTAAAAATGCATCATTGTAAAACAGAATTTCTATGAGAAAGTATAAATCGGTCATTTTAACCCTTTCGGTAGTGTTATAGTGTTAGTAAAAAAAAAATTTCTAGCCATTATTTTTCCAAAATGAATTTAACATCTGCGTAACTTTTCTTGCAAGAAATAGCAGGAATTAAAGATTACTCTGTCGAAAGTATTACGATGACTGAAATCTCGTGTCACATTGTCGATTTGCAAAAAAATCACAAAAAATCCTTAAAAATGCACCGTTATAAATTTATACAATTTCTATGAGAAAGTTCTAATCTTACTTAAAAAAAAAAAACTTTCAATAATTATTTTTTCAAAAGAAATTTAACATCTGCGTAACTTTTCTTGCAAGAAATAGCAGGAATTAAAGATTACTCTGTCGAAAGTATTACATCGAGTGGAATCTCGTGTCGCGTGGTCGAATTGAAAGGATTCGCAATTAAACGGTTCACGGGAGGGACGTAATCACGATTATTCCTTGGTTCTTTTATTAGTCGGCAAAGCGGTCGGCGAAATTAATATCGCGGGTTTGTCCGACCGCAAATCGCTGCGTACGTGACGCACAAAATAGAAGAGGCAATTAAATCCCGGCCCCGCAAATGTTTGAGGGGAAGGGAAAGTGGTGTTGTCCAGATAACCGGTGGTCCTGCAGTCCACGCCCGCATGTTACAGGGTTGAGTATTTACGGGAGTGAAATAGATAACCTTCGTGAACCTCCATGCGCTCGTACGAAATTAGTTTCCTCTTGCCCCCTGCATCGGTCGGCCATTAAACCAAAGGAATACGTTTTTGTACAAGTGACATACATTATGACCACTCCTTTCCCTATCGAAACGATACTAATACCATTTATGGTTATTTTATGCAGATGATATTTGTCATGCGTCACAGCGTCCACGGTTTTATTTCGCGATGATTAAATGATGCAAGTTTTGCAAGGGATGCGACACGCTGACCTTACCGAAGCGGTCCGTCTAAACCAGCTCTACCAGTAACACACCATCACAAGGAATTCATTATTCCACAAATTCAGCATAATTTAAACGCGACTCAACATCTATAATGGCGAAACAAGTTTCTGTCTAGGTTCCACTTCTGTGCCCATTTTCCACAAAAATATGCGTCTGCATAAACATCCTTCGCCCAGTGATCACATCGCACGATTCACCTTATAGAAACTTAATTATTCGATTGAAGAAAGTGTTGCGCGTCACAGCGTCCACGGTTTTATTTCGCGACGATTAAATGACGCGGGTTTTGGCAATCAGAAATTGGGTTCTGGATGAAACCTTTTCTCGGATGTATGCGGACTGTATATAAACTGTTTTATTTATCGAATGCTGCGCGATGTACAGGAGTGTTTGACTTTCTACGAGTGTCTACGACTGTCGGAGTGTCTTCGCGAAAAATGTCCGAACGAACGAATGCCTTTCCGAGTGTTCGTGTATGGTATTTTATAAATCTTGCGTCTGCTGCGATTGGTTTTTCGGTGTGCACAGAGTGGGTAGATTCTATTTGTATTCGTTGATTTTGTGTTATAGGTGTGTCTAATGTAGCGAGAGTGGGAAGTGTCGATTTGATGAAAGTGGGAAAATGTTTATGTATTTTTTTCCTATTGTTTGGAAAGGTGATAGCATCTTGGTCCTTTTGGCTTCGGTCAGGCGCGCGTGGTGTCCAGGTGTGTAAGTTTTTCCGAAGAGTGCTTGTGAAGCAATTTCGCTTCTCTCGGATGCCTAATCCTATGCATTTTACGACTTAACAATATTGTTCTTGTGTATAAGGGAAGCAAGTAACACGCATAAATAATGATAATAATTATTTGATCACACAGAATGACATATGCAATGTTTTGTTGGCCAAAAACGACTGTCGACGACGAGCCACCTCGAACAAAATATTAGGTTGTCCCGAAAGTTCCTTCCGTTATCTTCACGCAATGCTTTCGTCTAGCAATGTTTAAATAAACATTCAGCCGTATTTGTTAAACGAGAGATAGAGGGGAAAAATAGCGCAAAATGAATCCTGTATAAAATAATAATATATCATAAAACATAAAATATTATGTATCCATTACTTATTAATAAAACGAAAGAAACTTTTGGGACAACCTAATACGATCGCAAGTCTGTCGCCAGTATACAATGTCTTACACGTGGAGAATTCATTAACCCTTTCGCTACGAAGGTCTTTGCCGAAAAACGCGCCTATAGTATGGATAATATGTTATATTGTCTCGTTATAACAATTCTTTGTGCTTTTATTAAATTATCTAATTCAACATATCCGTATACAATGAATACTATTTTTCTCATCGTATGCCTGTAATTTCCAAATATGAATGCGATTCATCGAGTGACTACAGCTGTTGATATTATCCAATAGTCGAGCGACTATAGTCGCCCATAGAATGTAGAAATTAATTCGTGGCGAGCGACTATAGTCGCCGGTAGTAACAAAAGGATTAAGAAAATATTATTTAATAGCAGTAGATAGCATATCGATAGATATTGTTTAACACGTTGACTGCCGAGAAAATTAAGAAAATTCTATGTTGAGTGTCGAAAGTGTTTAAAAAAAACAGCAGAGCTTCTTTAACTCTTTGAAGCTTGGTGGGATTAAAAGTGTTCCACCTTTTTAACACTTAAATATGCATGGTAGAATACAAATAGTCCCTAAATGTATTAAATACGTGAGTTAATATGAACCACTGTGCTATGGACAATTTTTAATTTTCAAGATGGTGTAGAAAATATCTCTCTATGCATATTTAGGTATTAATAAGATGGGACAATTTTAATCCCACCGTGCTTCAAACAGTTAAATCGAATATTTATAATTGCAAATATAATCACGAAGAGATATTTATAATAATCCGAAGAACGAAAAAATATTACGAGATATATCGTGGTCGGTATTCACGGTACACAACGAGATAATATCTCGTAGTTGGCAGTGAACGTGTTAATAATGATTGTATATATTTGCTGTTCTTTATAATAATAATATTTTTGGAACGATTGAAGTAATATAGTTTTTGAAACATAATTTAAAAAATTGGCAGGCGATGTCGATATTCTTTTTAAGTTGTCGGTTACTTAGCAGAAATAAATTATTTCTTTTGTATAAACTTTCGATAAATGTTCTTCTGGAACTTAAAACGTATTTAAAAAGAAATTGGTTGGTAATATTGACATCCTTTCTAAGTTACTTATTACTTAACAGAAGTAAATTATTTCTCGTCTGTAAACTTTCAATAAATATTCTCTTGGAGCTTAAAACGTATTTAAAACAATCGGTGAGTAATATCGACAATCTTTTTAAGTTACTTGTTACTTAACAGAAGTAAATTATTTCTCGTCTGTGAACTTTCAATAAATATTCTCTCGGAATTTAAAACGTATTTCAAAAAAATCACTGGATAATATTATTATTCCTTTTAAGTTATCTACTAGTTAGCAAAAATAAATTGTTTCTCTTTCGTAAACCTCCGGTAAACATTCTTTTATAATTCAACGTAAATGTAAAATATTACGTTTGACGAATATAAACAAATTTTTTAAATTATGTTCCATTGATTATAAGTGTACTCGCTATTCCAGTTACGCTTTGAAACTGTTTGGAAAAGAGTTCTTAATCGCGACAAAGTAATAGCAAACGTCAAAAGCACACGAAACAATTAATACACTGACGACACACACTTTGAGGCTCGTGTATCTCATTATAATTCATGTTATGTCAAAGACGCGTACACGTATTGCATTTCTAGCGCATTGCCAGCCCCATTATTCCGTCACAGAGAACTGATTTTGTCCCTGAAAGACATGTTGTCATGGAAACAATTTTCCACCTAAATAAGAGTACCGTCAAATTACTGCAGGTAGAAGTGAGGGTAATGACTAACCTCCAAAAGGTTTATTCCGCTTAATAGGAAGAAATCGTGAAGGCAGGTTGGCTGGAGGGGGGTCAGAGTTCCTTCCGGACGTCTCGGGACTCGTAAGGGTAGGGGGTGGGAGGGTGAAAGCAACGAAGGCTGCGAAATTCCGCAGCGTGTACTTTGCACGCTATTAGCGAGTAAATACTCATGAGAGGTTGAAAACACGGCGCAGTTGCTTCTGAGAAAGCTTCTGAAAGTCCTCTGAAAGCATATAAGAGAGCTTCGAGAAGCGTGGCTGCTGCACGAACGTCACTGGAACCGTTTCGAAACGCGTGAGGTCTACATCCAGCTTCTCTTTCACTCTCCTTTTTCCTTTCCCTTTGTAACTTTTCGTGAACACTTCGGGCACGTAGGTGTGGATATTTGTGTTACCGTAAACCTAACTGCTATTGTTAAACTGCGAGGATCGAAATTTACAGTGGCCATAAAATTGCACCAATTACGAAGAACATAGTTTGCCGAATATTTAGATATATTGCAATCTTTCTAGTTGCACTAAGATTGTATTAACGTGGTCTTTTAATAGTTTCGAATAATCTGACGGAATAGGGCTGTATTATATTCCTTCGGTTGGATTTTATTAAGTTTTCGGTCAGCATTTTCGGACATAAGTTTATATGCACTTTTTTTACTTACTTCACCTTACTAATACGTGGTATAAGTTTGGCCCTGACCTTTTTGGATATCCTGTATTTATAATAGAACGTACAGCATATAATAAATCTTTGAAATTTTAGTAATACTCATTTTTCTGTTAAGTTTCATTTATCATCTGCATCTATTACCGGATATTTACAAATAGATGTATAATATTTAACCCTTTGACTGCGAAGCACTTTAGGTTTAAACGGGCTGCGTTGGTGGAATACTTTTTCGCGTACCGCGTGTTCTATCGGTGTTCGACTAATTATCCAACGTGTAACTAATTGTAAGCGGTATCTTTCTTCTTGCAAATCGTGAGTCGCCCGTTTGATCTGAACATTTTGATCGTCAAACGCATATATGCGCCCATAGTAGTCAAACAGTTAATAGCATTTAACTTTCATTTCTTCAAACTGGAAGTCTAATACTCATGGCGAAAAAATTATTTTTATAAATGTGGTCTCAAAGCCTAGTTATCTGAAAGTTTTTATTACGAAATTTGTTTTTAATATAAATTACTGGATAATGCACGCTAAGTTAATTACTATACACTTCTGAAGAACATAGTTTGCCGAATATTTAGATACATCGCAAACTTTGTAGTTATACCAAAATTGTATTAACGTGGTCTATTAATAGTTTCGAATAATCTGATGCAACAGGGCTGCATTATATTCCTTCAGTTGGATTTTAATAGGTTGGCCAAAAAGTTCGTGCTGATTTTAACATGTAAATAAAAAGCGATTTTTTTAATCACGAAAGGAAATATTTTTATTCAATAATGTATTGTCCATTTGAACTGCTAAGTTACCTTTTGTTTTTATGATTCGAACTGAATTTAGTTGCATTTCAAAGCGCTTATTGGCGCAGGAACTTATTGGCCAACCTAATACATCGATTGTTTCACAGTTGTGTATGATTGTCAGTTTTTAAAAAGCATTCACAGCTTGTGGTGATGGCTCCTTATCAACAGCTCGCACGGTGGTGAAAGGTAGTGCAATTTCTGTGGCCACTACTGTGTATTATTCTTTATAAATATCATTTATTCTGTTTCTTCGATATCTCGAACTTTGTAATATGCACACTCCTCTCCACAAGTCACTGGACATTTAACAAATTGAAAATAAATAAAAGTTTATGTTATGGTTACAAAATGATCTTGCTGCTTATGCATTGTTGATGATATAGAGAAACTTAAATTATACTATTTTCTTCAGATCTTACTAAAATTCTATTTCGATAAACATTTTATTCAAAACTTACAAGTGGCCAATGACTCATGAATTGGAGTGTATTTATGGCCAAGAAATTGATTTTACAATATTTTTTATAACGATGTGAAAAACCTTATTTTAAAAGTTACACAAATTAGACTGGTGCTCCACAAAATTAAAGATTTTTGTTTCTGTTTATTTTAAAAATATTGTGTAATTGTATTACATTGGCAGATAACGGAAGATGTATAAATTTAATGAATGGAGATTTAATTGTTATAGTAGTAAATTTGTAATGAGATACAAAAAACGTTCTCTTTTAAACTTCTTTTACTGGAACCTTTAATTAACTAATATAACACATTTCTCGAGAACAATTTTTTTTCGAATTTATATAAATGTATATGGATCAATAAGAAGCTGAAAAATAAAAAAGTATATCTTTAGAACCTTCCAATGATGAAATAAATTTCTGTCTAGGTCCCATTTGTTCACCTATTTTCTATAAAAATATGCATTAGCATAAACAGTCACAATTGATTTATAAATCAACAGCTCTAAATAAATAGACGCATTGAGAGTATTATAAAAGTATAAAACAGACTTATCCGTTTCATTTCAATGAGTTCTTCACAGCGAACTTCCTCAAGATTCATATAAATACACGAGCATTCATAAGTTGAACAATACAAAAATTGCGGTTAATAATAAGTCGTCATGGAAGAATGTAAGCCCTCCAAATAAGCCAGAACAAAAATGCAAGGAGTTCCAAAAATAATTTTGCTCCGCAAGAGAGCGAAGAAAACTCGTAACTCGGTCCCCTTCGCATTTGGTGAACACTTGAAAGGGCCGAAGAGGTCTCAAACAGCGAAAACTCGAAAAAAAAAAAAAAAAATGGAGAATAATTCGACGATTCGGTGGTGCTGTAATAACACATTATTCTAATACATTCTATACATACCAGTGAACAAAGACCTTACTGCCGAAGATATTTCGTGATGAAAGCCGTACAAGGTGCTCTTGTTTATCAAACAAGAGGAGCGTGACGTAGGAAAATCGCATACAAGTTATGACGATAATTAGGCGGAAGGTAACAAAGAAGAGAACTCGGCGGGTAGAGATCAGAGGAGCGCAAGAAGCCTGGGAGAATGCCGAAATGGCGTGTACTTTACTCGAGAAAACTTCTGAAAGGCGCCTGAAAATCTAGAAGGCTCCCGTGAGGGGCGAGGCTAAGAACACTATTGTGAAAGTCGCTCGTCGACATGTGTGCTCGCGCCTTTAAGTAGTCTGACTCAAGACCCGCCTTTGCTGGCCTTTCTTAAAAAAAATTCTTTTTTTCCGCCCCATGGAACGAACCGCGAAAGCGCTGAAGAATTTCCGGTAGGCTCTCAAGGAGAGCTGCCCCTGTGAAAAGTTGCCTCGTTAAACCACCCTGACCCTTTTTTAAGGCCGCGATCCACGTAAGGCAGAATTTTTGGTAGGACACTTTCGACTCGCGATCAGACAGGTTGTAACCAACGGAAGAGGTTTTTGAACGAAAATGTAAATATCTTGAGATAATAGTTATTAACCCTTTGAGCGGTAAGTTTTATCCTTAGTTTATGACTCACAAATCTTTTTTCAAATAATAATTATTGACATTAGTATTGACAGTATTCCATGAAATACTAAAATATTTTGGTGCATGTGTTGTAACCAATGGAAGAGATTTTTGAACGAAAGTGTAAGTGTCTTGAGTTAACAGTTATTAATCCTTTGAATAGTAAGTTTTAATCTTAGTTGATGACTGACAAATCTTTTTTCAAATAATAATTATTGACATTAGTATTGACAGTATTCCATGCAATACTAAAATATTTTGGTGTGTGTGTTGTAACCAACGGAAGAGATTTTTGAACGAAAGTGTAGGTGTCTTGAGATAACAGTTATTAACCATTTGAATAGTAAGTTTTATTCTCACTTGATGAATCACAACCTTTTTTCAAGTAATAATTATTTACATTATAATTAAAAGTATTCACATCATAGTCACTACCGTAACACAGCAATCAAATTCAATAGTGCAGTGATACCTAAACAAAATTAATTTTTTCAAATATAGATACATCAGTTTGAATCTTTTAAGTCACACGGTCCCATAGGGGGCTAACATTGCATAGGTTTCTACAGCTATCAACAGCAACCTGCACACTGTGTACATCATCCACAAATATACGACACGAAGTCAAAGTTACTTTACTACC
This sequence comes from Ctenoplectra terminalis, assembly GCA_019453375.1. Taxonomy (NCBI): domain Eukaryota; kingdom Metazoa; phylum Arthropoda; class Insecta; order Hymenoptera; family Apidae; genus Ctenoplectra; species Ctenoplectra terminalis. The sequence continues at coordinate 1,575 of SMSQ01002817.1, read as the reverse complement.
GTTTGCCCGGGCTGCGTGTGTCATAGCATTCTCAATGAATGTTTGAAAACTCAAAGCGAGCAAAAATGTGAAATCGAAAAGCCATAAAGTGATACAAATGTTACGTAAAAAGAAAAAAAAAACCCACCAAAAAAAGAAAAAAAATATATAGTAAACGAGTTTCCTACGGGACCGAATGCGAGACAAAAATGGTTGTAGCGCATCGAACGAAAAATATTTATCGCCTGACGAACCCTGCGCAAACGTTCATAGGAATGAATAGCGCGCTGTACCAGTGAAATCGGAGCACTTTTCAAAGTTTAATTATTTTTAGTGGGAAAGGAGGGGCTTCAACCGGGCGAATTTATCGACGTAACAGGATAGGGGTTGGAACGGTATAGCGGACAGGTCAGCGTGGTTCGGTGAATTCTTCATCGAGCCCTAAACAACTCGCGATGCTGTTTCGTCCGAACCGATGAATAAATTTCGCGTGCGAATGGCTCAAACATGTTCGCCAGCGTAGAAGCGGTTGCGCGGGGTGGACTGCTAGCTGTCGACGAGGGTGCCACCGAAGAAGGGCCGCCGATGGGTTACCACGCCTCTTCCGCGTATTCGTAACCACGTCTGGCGGTTTCCTTAAACAAACCGAAAGTGTGCTGGATGCTCTTTGTTCGAAGCATTTATTCTCCTTCGTTTTGTCCAATCCGAAATGCTAATTATTTCGATCACAGCTTTTAACGTGCTTTTATGTTAACGCATTGCGTACGGGTGACGAGATGTGTCTCGTATATAGCAAACCGAACTTTGTGGCCGGGTTAACTCTCTATAGCCCGAATTTTGTCTGCTTATCGGAGAAAAAATTACGATTGATTACAGTTTTTCACTTTGATTTGAAAATTTTTTAACTAATAATTGCAATACATGGATCATGTGTCGCTACGGTAATACAATATTAAAATTGAACAGAACAGTGATAATTAGATAAAACAAATTCTTTTAAATATAGATACATTGGTTTGTAACTTTTAAGTCACACGGTCCCATAGAGGGTTAACTCAAACTTGAAACAAACAATTAATAAAATTATGATCGAATAAGTTCTTGCTTGCATACTCGTGGAAATGATTTGTATTACACAGATAGATCATAATTTAATCTCCACGAGTACGTAAGCAATAATTTATTCTACCAGAAATTACGATCCAGTCGTTTTAATCCTCTATAGCCCGAATTTTGTCTGCTTATTGGAGAAAAAAATACGATTGATTACAGTTTTTCACTTTGATTTGAAAATGTTTTAACTAATAATTACTGTAGATGGATCGTGGTGTCGCTACGGTAATACAGTAATCAAGTTTAATAGTGCAGTGATAACTACAGAAAATTAATTTTTTAAAATATAGATACATCAGTTTGTAACTTTTAAGTCACACGGGGAGGAAAAGTCTGTAATTTTCAGTTCTTTAAGATGTGGAGTTTTCACAAAACACAGAAAAAACACCGATGCCTTCCTTTAACATTTATGACTAATGATCAGCGAAACAAGTGTGTGTTTAAATTCCAAAACAGTAGAAAACAATTGGTCAGTATTGTCAT
>SMSQ01002797.1:5484-50027 GCA_019453375.1 Ctenoplectra terminalis | reverse complement strand
AGCGAGACTCAACAAAAAATAAAGCATCTCAAACAATCGCCCCACAACTTAACTCAGCTACAACTAAAGAACCTGAAGACTTCAAAAATACCCTCCCCTAAATTCATCATTTCTTTCTTAATTCTTCAACAAACAAACCCGAAACCTACTCATATCTCAGAACCAATCCAGAGTAATAAAAGATGCTAAAAGACATGCTAAAATACCCAAACAAAGACCCTCAAGTACGACCCAGTCACCTGCGTCCCTGCAGTCTCTCGCTCCAAACCGAAGCACCGCGCATTATAGCGTACAACTCGCTTGCTATAGCTCGTACAACGATCACTGTAGCTCGGTACGAACGCGGGTCCGTAGCCGAGCTTCCAAACCTGTCCGCAGGAGTCCCACGGGCGCTGCTGTCGGCGCGGTGCGGTCCCAGCCCTATCCTGGCATTGTTGCACCGACGCCCGGCTAAGAGAGTACTTGTTGCCTTACGCGCAACCCTCGTGTCATTCCGTGCACTCGTGTTTGTTCGTTGAAGAAAAAAAGATAAGAAAAAAAAAAAAAGAAACGCACCGGCCGAATCATGCACAGTGTTACGAGACCATCGGAAACCGATCGTGGATGATCTCGGTTGTCGGTGATCGGTGAAGAGACGTCGCGCGACGCTGTGTTTCGAAGAAAAGGCGGTCGTCCGTGTTGGCAGTGAAGCCGAGGAAGGACGAGGATGAAGCAGGAGCAGAGGCCAAGGAGGCAGGCCCTCTTCCAGATCGCCAAGGTTTGACTTTTGTACGCGGTTCTTGTTTGCTCTCACGGTGTTCGATAATTGATCGTGCACACGTACACGCCGGTTGAAGAGACCGACTTCTCTCTGGCGCGGTTCGATACGCTGGAATAACGCGTATACCGTTACATGTATCTTGATCCCGAGGCTGTACCTGTTGATTCGACGCCCGGTCGTGCTCGTTTAAATCACGTCGTGTATATGGAGCTTCGTTGCGTGTACTCGATGATGGACAATTTGTTGTTTAGGCGTGTTTAGGTCGGAGAATTTCAGGTTGGAAGGTTTTGACGTACGTCATCGGATCGAAGGGATGGGTCTGCGGTCATGGTCAGAGGTTTGATTATGGTCGGTTTGGGAAGTCTGGATATTTCGAAGACCGGGTAAATTAGGGTAGCACGATGCTTTGGGATTTTGATGGATTGGCCAGGCGGTATTTGGAATTGATGGATTGCTGTATTTGGAATTGATTTTGTTTTTTATTTCTGAGAGTAGGTGGTACACTAACGTTCATAAGTATGTAATCGTTTGGTGGAATGGAATCGAAAAGTTGATATCAAAGTTGTAATGTAAATTTTCCTAAGTAGGATGAATCTAAATTTTTATGATTGAGAAGCATGCTCTTTGTATAGGTGTAAGAGATAAATACTGTGGTAAAAATCATATCGAGATGTCTTATTTCGAATATATTTTTGGATTCTAGATGAAAGTGGTCAAATACTTATGGACGGTATTTTAATAATACTGAAGTCTTACGAAATTGATGGATTGCTGTATTTGGAATTGATTTTGTTTTTTATTTCTGAGAGTAGGTGGTACATTAACGTTCATAAGTATATAATCGTTTGGTGGAATGGAATCGAAAAGTTGATATCAAAGTTGTAATGTAAATTTTCCTAAGTAGGATGAATCTAAATTTGTATGCTTGAGAAGCATGCTCTTTGTATAAGTGTAAGAGATAAATACTGTGGTAAAAATCATATCGAGATGTCTTATTTCGAATATATTTTTGGATTCTAGATGAAAGTGGTCAAATACTTATGGACGGTATTTTAATAATACTGAAGTCTTACGTTGATCGTCCAGTGATCGGTATTGGAGTTTTGTTGTTCGTTTAGCGATATTTTTGTACGTTCATTATTTATCGTTAATGAGCTGCTCACAGATGCACGAAGATAATGTTGATTTTTAGAAACCTTCTTTTATAGGCGCGCGAAGCTTTCTCTATAAAGTCTTGCTCACAACCGGTCCTCACAACCGAGCTTGTCGTACCGAGAAAATTAAGTTCTGTTTAGCGTTTAATTAATTTGTTTAATGATAGAGGATTCGCATAGAAATTTTTTAAAAATTAAATGTATAAATTTTCTCTAGCGGAGATGGTCTAAGTATAGGCTGACACTTTTATTTCAGGATTTATTGTCAAACCTGTTGAAGATTTTTTAGATACAACATATAAATATGCACGACACAATTTCTTTTCTTCACAAATCGTAATTTTATTTTATTTTTGATAGGATGAGGCATCTAACAGATCTCGATACATCACCCAGCCCATGTTTGGACCATCCCCTCTATTTTTTTATAAATTAAAGCATATGAAATTTAATGAATATACAGTTATTCTTATTAATATTCAGACAGTGTAGCATTTTACCCATTACTAGTCTGTATATTTGACCACAATTAAATTAACGTAATCTTTGCTTTTTGTTCTGATAAAGCACGTACTCTCCCCGGCGAGAATCCAGATTTTATTAGCTCAAACTAATTAATTTTTCGAGTAACAAATAATGTAGTAGATCCATAAATCTCCAACAAACATTCATTTTTTATCTTCATAATTTAACACGTTAAACGCGACACCGATTTCGGTCGATTTTCCGTTAGCCCGTGTTCTGTCATACTAATTCGAAAACAGTCGTAAAATAATTAAGAATTTAAGAAGAGAATTGTAAAAGTTTGCAAAGGAAAGTCGTACCATCGTTTAACTCTTTGAGGCGCGCTGGGATTAAAAGTGTCCCACCTTTTTGATGCACCGTAATGCAAGGCGAGACATTTTTAGTCCCACCTCGACTTAGGGAAAAGGATGTGGTTTAATAAGTATATTAATATTTTATTTAGATCATATACCCACCCTATATTAACAAATTCAATTAAATCATTATTTCTTTTATATTTTTACATTATGCGATTCTTTTATTAATAAAAATATACCAATTTTGTTTCATTTAAAACGCAATCAAATTTCTATGCAATACTGGTCTATTTTATTATCTGAAATCCTGTGCCGCAAAGAGCGTTTAATGCGACCGAACAAAAACCATTAATGAATTACAAGGTATTACTTTTTGAAATTGATTCTGTTAGTCTTTGGAAACCAGCGACGCCTAAACGAAAATGTCAGGCGTGGCGCTTAACGTGTTAAAACAATCTTTTACACGAACAAATCAGGAAATTCTAATAACCCAGTTGAGAAATTACAAAAGCTTATTCTCTTGGATATCTCACAAGTTTTCCAACTTGTCAGTCACAAGTTTTTTTTTTTTAACACATTGACAGCCGGCCCCGCGAAAAAGCGGATTTCTGAGTCTGTCGCTTGAGCGCGAAACTGTATTTTTTTCTATAATTATAAATTAAAAATTTCGATTTTGTTTCTATTTTTAATTACCGTTAAATTGTATATGACGAATATGCAAATAAAATGTTCTATTTTACGAAAATATATAATCTTTTAAATTTTTTTTTTTTTTGGCTATTCAGTGATCAGAAACAAGCGAATAAGGCTGGCGTTTGTAATTTATGCGGCCAATACGTTGCCGCCGCTCAGGCTTTAAATGTCTCTTAGGTCGCCGGCTGTCAATGTGTTAAGATTGTCACAAGCGTTCCAACTTCACAGTCTTAAAAATTCTGAAGCAACTTTTTCCAAATACTCTGCACAACAGTATCCAACAATTTCGCAGTGTCCCAACATCTTGCAGCTCAAACAAGGCGTTGTCACGTGTGAACGGCTCTCGAAATGGAGAAAACTCTTGTTGGCACACATTTAACGGAACCCATGGCGAAAACCAAGGCGGCGGTCGTTTCGAAACGAACGGTCGAAAGCGAGACGGTCGATATTCGTGCGGTTTATCGATAATAACACCAGCAGCGGTCAACATGGTGGTTCGTTAAGTCGCAAGAAACTTGGGCGGAATGCGGCGGTACCGCAATCCATTTTCCTCTCGTTTCCCAGTCGCCCTCCGTAATTCTGAATGAACAAGTTTCCGTGGCGCAACGCGACCGAAACGCGCGTTTCCGCGGCGCGACAGTTTTTTCATTTAGATGTTTTCGCGATTAAGTCGATCGCTTGTGGAGATCGCGTGAAATTGTCGGTTACGAATGCAAATCAGATACAGCGGTGGGAAACGAGCCACTTTCGTGATGAAATCGGTGAATTAATACGTTCAGTCCCGTGTGAAGTTGAAGAGTTTTTGTGGGATTGAAGAGAGGTCAAGGGAATCGGGTGAGGAAAGTATCATTGTGGCGCAACATCGTTCTTTAATTGGGTTTATTTATGTTATTTCCTTAGAAGCATTAAGAATCTTGGTAATTATTGTTCATCGTTTGATTTACATTACATAAAACGCGTTGGACTTGTTTTTAACAATTGAGAAACTGCCTGGAAAAAATTGGCCTGTTTTTTATTCAATCGGAAAATTAGAATTTTGCTTCAATATTTTATTAACCCTTTGCAGTCTGACAAGGAAACATATGGAATTGTCCGGCTCCGATTTTGATTGAAGTTGGTGGATACGTTAAGCGGGCGAAAATAAGAGACACGTATTTTTTTTTTATAGCTGCCCAATCGCAAGTTTAGAGGGTGAAACGACCGCTTGAGGTTTCAGCAGAAAAATGCTATCTCGAAAACTATCATAGATATAAAAAATCTTTAGCGTATTATATGGAAATAATAACTCGGATTCGCACGGTTTGGGTATTGTAACAAAATTTAGAAAACTGTAGGAGACAAATCTATCATATTATATATGAATGGATTCGGAAAAAAATTTTGGATCCTTTTTGTTATTACGTAAATTTTTGTATCTCTTAAAATAATTCTTTGTGCATAGTTTTTTACAAAGAATTACAGAGAATCTCCAAAACTGCGCCGCTGTAAATTTATAAAATTTTGTATGAGAAATTAGGAATCAGTCATTTTGACCGATTCGGTAGTTCTAGTGTTAATTAACATTAGGATAGTAGTAATTCGTAGTAATTAGGACAGAGAATTAAGAAGCATCCTGGAAAAAGGTCCTATAGGACTGTAAATCGTTTTTAATCAATAATCAAATTTCTAAGAAATTCTCTTTTTCTGATAAAAAGTCCTACAGGACTATGAATTTTCTTTCATTATTATTAAATCACTCTGTTTTGTTCGGTTTATGAAAAAAGTGCCCATAAATTGTGTGTAAAAATTGAATTTTAAACCCATTATATTTGATTAAAATAACAAAGTTTTTTAAGGACCATTAAATTATCAACTTAAACACCGATTAAATCTAAAACTTCCTATGCAATTTACTCAGTTCCTCATTTTATCCTTCGGGCCCCTTTTTCCAGAACGTTACTCAGCTGGAAATACCTGATTGTAGTATAAAAATATAAATCAGTAATAAAAATAAGCTGGATAAGTTTTGTTACAAAAAGACTGGATAGAATTTATTTAAATACACGTTTCTTCGATTATGAAGAATATATCTGAGAAGAAAAGTTTCCAGTTACTCGTGTCTTAATTTAAAATTAATTTTGCATGTTCCGAGTTACGGTATCTCCTACGATGTAACGTAACTTAAAGAACAATGTACCAGAGCTGAAATTGTTGGCAAAAGAATAGTTCTTTAAGACCGGTGCGTTTCACGGAGCTGATCTAACCGAATGGTTCGGAGTCATGCAACAATAATTAGGTATTTAGCACAGTCTGGAATTGTGAAGCGTTGATGTAATTTCTCCTAGGCTTCCTCTTAAATAACTTTGTTAACGAGCGCAGAATTAATTAAGAAGATGCATAGTATGATTAAGTGTAGCTCGAAAAAAATTTTAAGATTCGTTGGTTTGGCTTTATCGTAACAAGTTGGTTAATGATAAATAACTTATTAATGATAACTTTTTAATAATAATTAATAATGATAATAAATCATAAATCTTAATAGTAACTTTTAATTAATTTATAATAACTAAAAATTAATAATAATAATAAATAATAAATCTTAATAGTAACTCTTTATTAATATATAAAACTAAAAATTAATAATAACTTATTAATAATAATTAATAATAATAATAATAATAAATCATAAATCTTAATGGTAACTTTTAATTAACTTATAATAACTAAAAATGAATAATAACTTATTAATAATAATTAACAATAATAATGAATCAGTTACGCGATTTATTTTTTATTTCAAAGTGGATCGAAGAGCATTTGACATTTTAGAAGTTGCTTAAGAATTAGAGAAAATTTTTGATCGAATCAAAAAATAGAAATTATAATCACTGCACGCTATTCGATTAAGGGAAAGGAAATTACTGATTGATGGATTTCGCAATGAATAATTATTTCATCCACCTGTTATCGAGCGATCAAGCATCTCGGCAATCAACAGATGTAACTGTTACCCTAACGCTTCCTTATTAATCACTTCGCGCGTTCGTCAGTTGTTAGTTAGTATGTATCGAGGTGTAATCGACACCATCGTTGTTGATAAAATAACCATTCCAGAATAATGTTAATCTCAAAAAAATTATTTCTATAAATTACAAACACCTTTATTCTTCATTCGTTAACCTTTTGCACTCCACTGGCGCTGCTATGGCGACACACTTCAATTCAACCGAGTAAATTGCATGGGAAATCTCAGATTTAAATTGTTTAATTCACAGCTGCGTTCAAGCTGACAATTTAATGATCCTTAAAGATATTTATTATTCTCGTAAAATATAAGTGTAGTAACAGTGCAATTTTCTTCAGAGATTAAGTTTTATGTTATATTTCGCATTCTCGTCGATCAAAACATTTTTTTATTTTCAAACTACAAATTAATCAAATAAATGTAAAATCGTAACCATTTACAACTTATTTTTCACAACTTTTTTTACACAATTTTTTTTTCACAATAGTCCTCTGAAAATTAAAAAAGTGTAGCAGTGCAAAGGGTTAATATTCGTGCAAATGAATGACAAAAATAAATCAAAGGCTCTACGGTAAAATTTTCTACAATATTTTCGTCCAAACAATTTTTTGTACAGTCTCATACGTTCGTTTATGTCATAAACTCGAATGTACATTTTGCTTCATGCGTTAAACAGGGAAACGGTCGTAATAATCGAAGCGTGCAGTTCTCTCGAGTATTGTAGTACGACCTGAAGCGGGCGCCATATTGGTACGCTCCTGCTGGAAGGACCCTGTTCACCTGTTGGATCCCACGAGGCTTTCAAAACACGTCCATTGAATGAAAACACTTTCCCGCATATACGTTCGCGCCACTTCTGGATCTCTTTTTTATGATAATTTAAAAAAAAAACGAAAAGAGAGAACGCTACGGGTCTTGTAACGCGGAAGATGAATGAAACGATTCAGTAAATTCGTCAGATCGTGGTCGGATCGTTTAAAAACACAATATTAATTGTTATTGGCACGATGATTAATTTTATTCTCTTTTTTTTTTTGTTTGAAGAACATCTCTTTGAAATATATTAAGCTCGCTCAAAAGTTTCGGTTCCGATAGAAACTTGCGGAGTTTAATTTTTACATTTTTTATTATTTTAACACGTTTTTGTAAACGCGAGTTGACTAGAAAGAATGAATTTTTAATATTATTGTATAAGAGAGAAAAATTAGGAATATTTGTAGAAATTTTTGAAAATTTTTGAAGACCGTGTAACTTAAAAGTTACAAACCGATGTATCTATATTTCAAAAAATTTATTTTGTTTAGTTATCTCTGCACTATTAAATTTGATTACTGTATTACTGTAGAGACATCACGATCCATCTACGGTAATTGTTAGTTAAAATATTTTCAAATCAAAGTGAAAAACTGATCAATCGTAATTTTTTCTCCAATAAGCAGACAAAATTTGGGCTATAGAGGGTTAAATTTATTATATTATTTAACAACTCGCACACCACTGACGCCTAAATTAAATCTTGTATTTTTGTTGGATCAGTTTCTCTTTTTTATTTTAAAAGAAAGCAAATCTAGCAAATGAATAAAAAATCGTACATTTACAATCTTTTTTTTCCAAAAGAGTACTTTAAGTTTTCACGATAGTCCTATGAAACTTAAAAAATTTAAGAGTGCAAAGGGTTCGGTTTAAAATATAATGTTTATTATATTTATAAATATATTTATAATATTAATAAATATGATATTTTTTAAAAATTGTACAGATGTATTTTAACATTTCGTATTTCCAATTTGTTACATTATCTTCAACACGGTCATTAATAATAATATTAAAAAGAATTTCTGCTTAATCGAGAAACACAAGAATTGTCAGAATTTGATTAATTCGTTGTTTAATGAATATTCGTAACAGGTTACGTTGTTGCAACTGTTTGTACGTTTCGTTCATCTAGTATATCCTCGGTTCAGCCGATACGTTAAGACGTCAAAAAAAGTTAATTAGAATTTACAACGCGCCAGTTCCTGCAGTTCAATCGAGTTAGCTCGATTTCGCTCGTACAAATGAACTTTGAATCGAATTAACTTCCAATAAATTTCAAAGCAACGTGACCCACAAAAGTGGCCAGCTCATCGCGTTCCAGTCCCCTGTTTCTTCTTCCAAGTAAAAATACATTAGAGCTAATTAAATCGTATCCACTGTATCGCGATAAATTCGTTTTATTGCGATCTCGGATCTTGCAATTAACTTAATTGCACGAAAAGCAGTTTCTCTACATCTTTCATACTTACGTATCGTTTAAAATTATTCGTCGGAAACATCATAATACGTAGTAATTATTTTTATTTATTAACTGTGTAAGAGAAATAGACAGAAATATAAAAAGGTAACTGGAATAGAAAGAAAGTTGCTTTATTTGTTTAACCGTACGAAGAAGCACGTTTTTTTTTAACAATTACTGAGAGTGGAAAAATAAGTTTGCAGAGTTACAATAATCCTTAATTGAATTAAATATTCCATCGATATAAGTAATACCAGAATTATCGACGATTAAATTATACTTCTATCACAGAAATCAAAACGAAGGGCACGTGAAGAAATACATGATACAGAGGAAACAAATGTTTATAGAAAGTCACGAAATATCTCTGAAAATGTATCTCAAGAAGATCACGAGAAGAATTTATATAATAAATTAACCTGAAACTAAAATAATAATATCAAACATACTGTCACTCCCGTGGAACTCAAAATTTCTTTTTTTTTACAATACAATTAACTCAATACTAATTACAATAATTAATGCAATATCAAAATCATCCAAACAGAAGCAGCATCGAGTATCGCAGTTCGAAAGGCAAAAAGCTCGATTACTAAAAGCATCTCTTTTTATATCCTTGGTTCGCATTACTCCATTTTACTTTCTGCGTTAAATTATTTATAATATTTTATATAATATAATATTTTAGTATTATAATATAGTATTATAATATATTATTATAATTATAATAAAAAATATATAATTATAATATTATTACAATAATTATATTTGTAATATTGTAATATATAATTATAATATTATTACAATAATTATATTTATAATAGTGTAATACATTATTATAATATTATATATAATATTTTATATATTTATAATATATTTCACACACATTCGCATACATTATTTTAGTTACAACGATGTTACATTAGCTACAGTTTTATAATGACACAAGAGCGATGTAGCGTTACTTCAACGTGATCTTTCACAACTCTGTAGCTCGCCGATGTATTGGTGTATGATTTTTAGAAACCCACCGGATATTTATCCCGCCAAGCCGGAAAGACAAAAATAATGTTCCCCTGCGCGACAGGACATGGTCGCGGAAATTGTGATTTACTTTCCCTCGGAATAATAATGCGCTCACGATACGGTGGGCTACTATCGTGCGTGGTTAGAGGCTCGTTCCACGCACCGAGCTGTCGCATTTACATACTTCCTTATATTGCGTGCACACCCACGCCACCGCGTTTCTCGCTCGTCCGACGCGTACAGCCTTCCCAGAGATTTATTATTAATTAGCATACCGGGATGGTGATGCGTCGTTGCGACGATAAGATTGGGCTTGGTGGAGGTTTCAAAGAGGAACTTGAAGCGGAGGCTAATTTTATTGTCTCAGGTGCTTCGTTCTCCGAGAGAAAGGGATTTCGTGTGTTTCTTAAAGACGAATTTATAAATCGTTTATAAATGGATGAGTTTATATCGTCAGGATCGTGGTTGCGGAAAATTTTTTCTAAAACAATTTTATTGTTAGCATTATACCCTCTATAGCCCGAATTTTGTCTGCTTATTGAAGAAAAAATTACGATTGGTTACAGTTTTTCGCTTTGATTTGAAAATGTTTTAACTAATAATTACCGTAGATGAAACGTGGTGTCGCTGCAGTGATACAGTAATTAAATTTAATAGTGCAGTGATAACTAAAGAAAATTAATTTTTTTAAATATAGATATATCAGTTTGTAACTCTTAAGTCACACGGTCCCATAGAGGGTTAACTTACAAGGAATGCTACGGAGTTGTCACGCGCTAATTTTTACGATCTCCAAGAAATATCAACCCATTAACTATCAAATTTTTTTTTTTATTTTTAGCTGGATAAGTAATATATATATGCACAAAAAGTTGTGTAACGATATAATTACATTGAAATTATGTTTTGTTTTGAAATTATTTAATAAATTTAATACAATGATGAGTAAAATCGTTTGAATAAAAAACAAAAGACCGAGTAACTAACAGATCCTTACTGTAACCTCTAAATTACACATTTATGTACTGTATTTCATTATAATATAAAAAAGAAACCAAAAATATTGAGCTTCAAATATGACAATTTTGTTCCGTTCAACTTACATATGAATTTCAATTTTGATCGCTCGTTGTAAAGAAACGAACAACAAAATACACACTTTCTGCTACGCACAATATCGACAGATATATATATGGAATGAAATTAAATTATCAAGCGTACCAAATATATTTTCCGCGCCGAGTGGTAAACGTAAAATTCCCAAATACCCAAATGGGGATCGTGGCAGCTAACGGGTTAAAATTTCGTATTAAATTTTGTAAACATGTAACAAGGAATAGACGCGCGCTAATTTTGATGAAATTTTGATATGATATAGATCTGGAAGAAATATTTCACGTATTTTTTTATATCGTTCGCTTTGAAGGGGTGATTTCAGCCCTCGATAAAAAGCGATTTTTTTTATTATAAAATAGTGTATCTTTACTCAATAATATATTTTCCATTTGAACAGCTAAGTCACCTTTCGTTTTCAAAATTTAAACTGAATTTAGTTGCGTTTCAAAGCGCTGGAAGACAATTGTGGCCAGAAACCGTATGAATTTATCACCCAACCTGATACACCAATTGTTTCACAGTTATATATTGGGTTGTCCGGAAGGTTCGTGCCGATTTTCGGTAGGTGCCATTAGAACAGGTCTGAATATGTCGGAATGATTAAAAACAAATGACACGCGTACATATTCGAAGGAGTGACACTTGAGGCATCTTTAGACAAAAGTTTGGTTAGGATACATTCATTTTCGTTAGTTTTATACGCTATTAACGGTAGAACTACCGACGATTAAAATAGACTTATTTGTTCCAAGGAAATCGAAATGATAAGTATTTGAAAAAATACTTATATTAGGGGTAATAATTCTTTGTGCATATTTCGTTTGAAAAATTATAGAAAATCCCTGAAAATTCGCTACTGTAAATTTATAAAATTTCTGTGACAAATTACGAACCGGTCATTTTGACTGGCACGGTAGTTCTAGTGTTAAATATGGAAAAGTTTTTCGGCGAAAAACCTAAGAAATTTTGGAAGAATAGGATATTCAAGTTACGTGAGGGATGGCGAAAGGTTATAGAACAAAATGGAACATGTATGATTTAATAAATATATAAGGAAATTTAAATCTGTTATGTTTGAATTTTCCTTAAAAATCGGCACCATCTTTCCGGACAACCCAATATAATCGTCAGTTTTGGAAAATTCATTTCAGCATTCACAGCTTACGATCTGCTCGCGTACTGGTAAAATATGGTTCAATTTCTGTGGCCGCTACTGTACATGTTTCGATCGCGAATCGAACGATCGTGTTACGAGTTTTACCTTGTTTACGCATCCAAATGTCTTTAGATCGCCAGAATATAAAAAAAGAGAAAAACTCGAGGAATTTGCTCTATTTATAACGTTTCACGCGAAGATACATGGGGACGTAACCATGAATCTTCGAATTTCCAAAGTTTAAAACTTCGCCGCAACGTTTCCCAGAAATTGACGATATTTTGTCAGTGTCGTAAGTTCTAGCCGCGGGGTCGACTTTACGCGCCTTTAAAAATTCATTTTCTCTCGTTTCAGGTGTTATGGCACCTCGACATCTTCCGGCGAAGCTTCAGGGAACTTTCTGGACACGCCTGCATGCGGGAATCCTGCATCTTTTGCGCCCTCAAGGTAAGCGAGATGAATCTTTTCGCCGTGAAAAAAAAAAAAAAAAAAAAAAAAAAAACCGGGAACCTCATTAAGAACCGACATCACAGAACCTGGCTAAATGCATTTCTCGAGGAAGAGCGCGGATAGCCGGTTGTCTCGTCACAGGAAATTATTTACTAAAATACGCGACAAAACAGATAAATTGTCTGTGAAAGAAAAAAAAAAGAAATACTTTTGAATGTTTTGTGTTAATTCTCAGAAGATTTAAAAGATAAATCATTGTTTCGTTTAAATCTGATCCTACTATAAAATCGATGAAACACAATTTTAAAGCGCGTTTCTATTCAAATAACGTATCTACAGATAGATAAATAATATTCAGGGTAAAATTAACCATGGTTCAGAGTATAATTTTTATTCACTTGATTCGCGGAGGGTTTAACACTAGAACTACCAAAGTGATCAAAATGAGCCATTCCTAATTTTTTACAGCAATTTTATAAATTTACCATGGCATCTCAAAGACAATTTTCCGTGATTTTCTGTTAAAAATGTAGACAAAGCTCTGTTTCCCACCCATCGCGTATTTTTTTTATACACTCTTCATTTTTATTTCTTTGGTACAAATAGCTATGCTTTAATCAATTGGATAGCTTTCGAGATTCATTTATATATATACATATTTTATCGTTTGAAAAAAGAAACTCCTCATCGAGTAAGGATAAAATTTACCGGTTAAAGGGTTGAAAAACCGCTGATTCGTATCAACCAAAGAATCAATCTCTAAAAAAAATGATAAAAATCACTCGATCCATCAACCGACTAGAACTGTTACGACGAAAGCCCTAGTCAGATCACGGTTTCATTAAAAACTGCCTTGACATCTTTACGTATCGATGAGCTCCGATGGCTCGACAACAAAAGTGGACAGCCTTGAGTGGTTTTCGCGTGCAGCACAATCGGAGACTGTGTCGCGTCGAGTGATTTTGATCATGCGATTCCACGGCTCCCACGACGATAATGAAAACGCCAAGCGGGAGGAAACGAAACGCTCGAGATAAAAGTGCATAGACCGCGGCTCTCGAGAGCTTAAGACGAGTAAGGATTGCTTTACGGTTGCCGCGTAGCGTGTCCACTTCATGTTACAGCGCCAATCTACTGTGGGTAATCTAACCTCGGGGGAAAGAGAGTACCTCTCCGTTTTATGGAGGGTGGGTTGATGTTTGGATTGTAAAATTGTGGTTGCCGTTAAATATCGTATGGCCAGCGGACTTCAACCCTTTGCGGACGAGCGCTATCTCGATTCTGATTGGCGACGGGTCGGGGATAATTTATGTATGGAACGAGATTGTAGATTAAATATCTAATTAGATGGAAAGTGAAATAAGAAATAGAACGGTCGATTAAATTTCGCTTTCGCGTTTTCCAATTCGTTTATCTTAGGAATTATCCAAGTGGATGTAGGGATTAAGTTGCAACGAGACCGTTTGTCTGTTTTCTATTTTATTTTCTACCTGGTTGTTTGAATATTTAATTTGTAATTTTGTAATTTTATAATTCCATGAAGAAATTATTCTTGACTTGTCGCGAGTCAGAGTCGAACCCCTGTCTAAGAGAAATTTTGTTTGCTTATTGGAAAGAAAATAGAATTGGTTATAGTTTTTCACTTTTATTTGAAATTTTCTGAACAATTAATTGATATAGATGGACTTTTTGGTACTAGTACATTTTTTTATTTTATTCATTTTCAATATGCAGTTTATAATATATTAATTATAGATTTATATCATTTTCGTCGCTATTTTACTTTAACCAACTTATGTTACAAGTAATGGTTTACTTTTTTAATTATTAAAAAAATCAGTTCATCGTAAGTTTGTTCAATATCTCAACTGAAAAAATATATTTGCCAAAATGAATACACGCAGATTTATAACAGTAGTATCAATATTTATAATATCCAGTATACCGTTAAAAATAATTTAAAAATGGAAAATTTTGTAGCCTACGCAAGATCGTGTCATCCCACCCCAAAATTACCCTACTAAAATTTCATTAATTATATCTATAAAATTGAATTACCCTATTAAAATTAATTTAATAAATAACAATATAGTAACGCGAAAATATTCTCAAATAAATCATAAATGTTTCCGAGTAATCGAAAGATTTTCATGCAAGTCTCGTGCAATTGAACTTCGCTGGAGTCAACAATCCCAACGGACCTCCACACCTTTCTCTAAAACAATATAATTTGTATTCCTTTAATTTAATAAATAACAATGCAGCAACGCAAAAATATTCTCAAATAAATCATAAATATTTCCGAGTAATCGAAAGATTTTCATGCAAGTCTCGTGCAATTGAACTTCGATGGAGTCAACAATCCCAACGGACCTCCACACCTTTCTCTAAAACAAAATAATTTGTATTCCTTTAATTTAATAAATAACAATGCAGCAACGCAAAAATATTCTCAAATAAATCATAAATATTTCCGAGTAATCGGAAGATTTTCATGCAAGTCTCGTGCAATTGAACTTCGATAGAGGCAGCGATCGTAACGGGCCCCCACACCTTTCTCCGCCAAGGAACACGTTCTCAGGTGTACCATGATTGGTCGAGGGAACGGAAAGTGCCCCTCCACGTCGTTGCAGGTTCATTGTAGTAAACGTACAGTGAGTAAGACTTCTTGGAAACTCTCGTCCGATGCATGGAACGAAACGAAACGAAACGTCGCAACGTGTCCGAAGTTGGGACGAGAAAACCGGAGGAATACGCGTCGGATCCTCCCAGCTGTTCTCACGGGGTTAATTAGCAATCTCGAGAGTTAATTGCCTCAGGCAAAGGGTACCGTCTTTCGAGCCAAGTTCGCAGGAACACGTAGGCTAGCTTCGGATTGGCATTACTCCCTTTGCGTGTTTCTCTGTTGCCATATTTTCTGCTTCGACCCGTGTGATTTTGGAGCTGCCCTTCGGGATGACGGATTGAAGCAAGGATTTTATGCATTGTATAATTTTTTGGTCCTTTTTTGGAGTCTTCAAAGATGGATTAAAGGGTTAGGAAGCGATGGTTAAGAAAAAGAAATAACGAATTGGGAGTTAATTGTTGGGTTCAGGGAATGTGGGACTGATGTTGAAGAGAATTGGAGTTGAATAGATGTGATAGGACCTTCGTGAAAATTAATAGTCAAGAATCTTTGATAAATATTTTATATTCGGATCGAATTTATTAAAATAGTTAGATTGTTAGACAGCTTATATATTTAAGGCAAAGATTGTTGATATATAATTATACATTAACCCTTTGCGGTCCGAGCCATGTTCGACACTTTATCTTTACTAGTTCATATTCAATAGTATACTTTTAAAAGCTGCCAATAATTTGGCTGAATTTTCAGATTTTCAGATGTTCAGAATTACCAGTAAGATGTCTAGATAGAAAATTTTCCATTAAATAACATTTTAATGTAAAAGAATATGTTTCGTATCCCGAAAGTGAAAACAATGAAACAAAGTAAAATGTGGAGTCTGGCTCGACATAAGACCGCAAAGGGTTAATATATTGTCATTATAAATGTATCTATAATATAGTATTATTGTGTAATTGTATATTATTTGTATAGATATCGGTTAAGTTCCCTAATTGAATTATTCCAATAGATTTTAATCGAATATAGAGGTTTGATAAAATGTTTTTTTTTTATTAAATTAGATATAGCAGTTTAGGATCTCCGTGAAAATTAATATCATTTTTGTAAATGTTAGGAATTCTGTTGTGGAGAAATTGAAATAATTCTGATATTAATATTTCAATTTCCATCAGTTTGTTTATTTTATGAAAGACTTATGGAAATGAAAATATTAAAATAACTTTGTTGTAGTTAAAAAATTGATTTGGTGAGGTCTTCGTGAAGATTAACATCATTTTTATAAACTAATTTCGTGAATTCAACACTTCTAAAACTAATTTTTTTTTCATTTTCATAAGCGTATCTAATATTTTTCACTATTAATAATAAAACATATTTTACTTACGTTGTTAAAATAATTATAAAACATCAATAGTCCCTTCACGAAATGTATCACATTGTTACTTAATACAGACTTGATCAGACGGCATTAAATTGCATAATTAGTAGTCAAAAATTAAAACGTTAAAAAATAGTCCTATTCAGGGAATGTAGAATATAAATTTTTCGATCCGTGTCATTTTTTTTCAGATGAGTGACATGATATGTTCACAGTTTCTAGGTCAGAAAATTAAGAAAGAAACATTAGCTTGTTACGTTTCGGTATGCAAGCCTTCAAATATTAAAGTTCGTTCTCCGAAAAGGAAGTATCCTCGCATACCAGAGGGGTACGTGTACCATCTAAGAATTCGACCTGAGATAGCTCGTGGTGATTCACCAGAAACGTATTTGGAGGGTCGAAACTCCTTCAGGGTTAAAACGAACCGAGACGACCCTTTGCTTACCATTCGCGTCGCTTCTTCGGCTTTATGACTCCGAGACCTCGGGTACTTTCATCTTAACCCTTTAAAGCACTAACGTTATTGTTGCGATAAATGATTTTTTAACCATATTAAATCATAGCTTGCTTCCACGGTAAAGTCTGAGTCATGAGAATACAGAATAGTACAGTATATCTACGCTTTTAATTACATTTTTACTGCTATCTTTAAGTAACCGTACGTTAATTATTATTATAGGTTTTGTAGTCCGAAACCTTATTTATTAATTAATTTCATCCTATTAGAACTCAAACATGGGTTCTATTTTGGAAAAATTTTAATAATTCTGATGCTATCATTTTAATTTCCATTAATTTGTTTCTTTTATGATAGACTTACGGAAATTAAAATTTAAAAATAACTCTGTCATAGTTAAAGAATGGGTCTGATAAGATCTTTGTGAAAATTAATTTCCTTACATTTATATTACGAAGATATTTTAATATTTTAATTTCCATAAGTCTATCATTTAATATTTTAATTTCCATAAGTCCATCATAAAATATTTTTACAAAATTTTTTGAAGCAACCAATTACCTTTCCCAATTTTTTCTAACACGATATAATTCTCATTCCTTCCAAGAAACAAAAATATCAAACCATTGTCACACTAATCACCATACATCTACCACAAACTCCATACGTTACATATTTACAACGAAATTAAATATTAAATAACAATTCGTACGTATAAAATATGAATCATTAAAATAGAAAAAAAATGTTTTATATACTTTACTCCACCGAACAAAGAAACCAACGCAACAGTTTCAATCTTGAATCGCTAAAGTTCTTACCGCTTTAGAAATTCTTCAACGACCACCGCGAATGCTCTCAATAAACATCAACCGTCTCGAGAACCTATCAAAGCGACACTCCGATGTATTTCGTTTTTATCGAACAAGCGCGATCGCAGTCGTCTTGAAACTCGAAGCATGGATCGCATTATCCTAATGAACTTTTATTATTACACGAGCACACGAGTGACCCGTTACGTCGATGCTATCGAGGAGACGCACGCTTAAGGGCCATGAGCTTAATTTTTCGTACGCAGGATACAGTTACAATCGTCGAGGACAAGGATAATGGCCGGTCATTTGGGCAATTAGGGAGCATTATCGGCGAGGTTCGTTGTTAGTGTCGACTAGATGAACAGTTATATTCCGCTAGACCCGTGCACCTATTACTCGAGCTCATGGAATTCGTTCTCATTTTGCCCACTGCCAAGAGTACCATCTGTGGCGGAGTTTGCGGTTTCATTGGTTATGAACACCGTGCACGTTTGTTTCCGGGTGTGTCGAATGGGTTCTCTTGAACTTGAAACTTTTGATAGCGAAGAAAATCTTGGTGTCTCTTCGCACACCCGTTACGGTGCGTTTGGAGATAAAGATTCTTTCAGTGTACGGATCGACGCAAGTTTCTGTTAACGTAATGCAAATATATTGCCGTGGATGTTCCGTGCGCTATAAAGCATACTCAAAAATCGTTTTCTTTGATTTTTGAAAATACGTTACACTGTTTTTTACTGTTACTTATAACAGTTCTTTATTCACTTGGGTACCTTCTCTTTAAAAATCATCAGATTTGTTTAGTGACTCGTGGATTTAGGTATTTGATTAATACAACATTTTTTTTGTATATAAAATAAATTTGGAATTTTAAATACTTACTTATTATTATAAATATAGAATGTATAATTATTTATGAATAAATAACAGTAGCTTGTTAGTCAGATATTATTTATATATTTATATTTTTTGTTTCAAAGATTTTTTGTCACTGTACTATTATATTTTATTACTCCACCATTGTTCTGATATTAAATAGATTATTTATAATAATTATTAGTTTTTTGTTAGATTAACTTGGGAAACCGTAATCGTGTATAATTTTTTTTTACAAACCACTAAAATTCCGATTATAGAGCGTTAAAAATAATATCCTACATAGCTTGGAATAATTTCAAACGCTTATGAAAATCTCTCTGAATTCTTGATAAACAATAAGCCATAAAAAATATCTCGAATTTTTCAAAGTATCTTATAAACTAGAAAATAAAAAAAAATTTTTTTAAATAGAACTTATGCAGCAACCCAACATGTATTTTATATAATGCGTCAAAAAAATAAAAATAAGTCGATGCAACGGAAATTCAATCTTTAAGAGCGTAAATATGTACGTCTTCCGTAGCGAAGGGGTTAAGTTCAGAAGCTAATCGTTATTCCGCGTTACTTTCGTTTTTGTCCCTGCTTCAGTTGGTATTCCAGCGGCATAGTTTTCATGGTGCATGGTCAAGTAGTCCTTCGATTTAATCCTTTGATTTTCTTGTCGATCATGGGCGGTGTTTGAACGTAAATTCTTACTGTTATTGCTTTGGTGTATAACTCGTTTTGATATTTCTGAGTGAAACGAGGGTTAATCTTCTTAGAAATTAGTAGCAGGTGCTTTGTGAGTACATTACGCGATATTACACATATATAATTGTTTTATGATACGAAATAAAAAACGAATTGAATTTAATATTTGGGGTTTAGATAATTATTGTTACACGAAATAAAAGCTAATAATCAGTGTATTAGGAACGTTTATAAAATTTAATAATTGTCACAATTTTAGAATCGTTATCACCAGTATGATATTAAGAAAAGTTGTTTACTATTTTTATTATTTTTTTTATATTTACTAATTTTCACTTAGCACTGATTTAATAATAATTAAAGCAATCATTAATTCTCTTGGTTAACAATGAAAATGGGAATTTTCTGTCAAAAATATAGTTAACACTAGATTTACGGAACCCGTCAATTTGACGCAACTCAGATTTCGGTGCTTAAATTTAACAATCATGAAATTTACATATAAAAAATATACTAAATAAATCTCTGCTAATAGAAATACATTTATTCAAAGTAAACTGAACTAATGATAATATAAAAAATTTGTATTTTAACGTACCCATATCGAAATGATCCAATGGACGCCCGTAAACCTAGTGTTAAATCAAAGTGCATTTCTGTAGGTGTCATTTTATTTTCCGCGTTTGCTCGTTCCTGTATTCTTTGCTCATAGGTTGTAATGAAAGACTCCTTATCTAGCTCCATTCACTTATCGTTATTATTTAATAATCACAAGTCGTGGGCGTTCACGCGTAACTCAAGTAGTTACTTACAACGCGTAGGTTTCGTAGTATTTCCTCCTTCCTAAATAAAATGGCATAATAAATGAAGTCTCCTCACGAAACGGGTGTTGCATGAATATTTAAATGGAAACGATCCTTCCTACGCTTCGAATCCTGATGTTCGACGCGAACGTCACCGGAAACCACGCTCGTTTCTATTGTTTTTTTTTTGGAAATTTTGCCGATGATCGATTCGTGAGAATTTAAAAATCAAGAGATTTGAAATCTTAAAGATTAGATAGTTTGGAAATTCTGAAACTCGGAGATATAGAAATTCAGAAATTTCAAAGCTGTAAAATTAAATAATTGAAATTAAAAAATTCAGAAATTTGCAAACTTAGAGATTTAAATATTCAATACTTTTAAATCTCTAAAATTAAATAATTTAGAAATCTGAAAACTCAGAGCTTTAAATATTCACAAATTTGAAACCTTCAAAATTATATAATTCACATTTAAAAATCCACAAATTTGGAAATTCGAAAATTAAATAATCCAAAAATTAAAAAAACTCTAAGATTTAAATATTAAAAAATTAAAAACCCCCAAAATTAAATAATTCACATTTAAAAATCCACAAATTTGGAAACTCGAAAATGAAATAGTCCAAAAATTAAAAAAACTCAGAGATTTAAATATTAAAAAATTTGAAACCCCCAAAATTAACTAATTCAATTTTAGAAATTCAGTACTTTGAAAGCTCTAAAACCAAATAGTCCAAAAACAAAAAAAAAAAAACTGTAAAATCTAAACACGCGAAGAAAAAAAAAAAGAAAAAATAAAAGTCCAAAGATATATAAACCTCTGAATGAACGATCGCTCTCAAGAACAGAGTCCCTCCATCCCACGATTCGGTCAGGTATATTCAAGCGTATAGCTGTGTCCACTTTTTCCGCTCCTCCATGCTTTTTCGTGTCAAGTCTCTCGTAGACCTCGGTTTCCTTCTCTGTGTTGGTGACACAGGGCCCAATCGTATCTCGTACGCTGTGAGACTGGATATGTAGAACTGGCTTTGTCCCAGTACTCGTACTACGGGTCTCTCGTATTCTCGTACGACTCACGTACACCTTCACGACCACACGGAACCGTTCCTCGTGACTGGCGTAGTTCTACGAGAGGAGCGGTGGACCTCAGGGACGTAGAGAGTGATTTCAACGCGTGGTCGAGCATGAGCCTGAGCTGGAGCTGTTCTCTCGCAACAAACTGCTGACCCAGCCGGGGGAAGCAGTTTCCTTTTTTTTCTTTTTTTTATTTTCTTGCACGCTGCTCGTCTATATGGTTATCTAGAGCTAGATGCGATATAAAATTTGCATAAACGTTGAAGGTGGGCTGTTGAGCTTTTGTTGAACGTACAGTAATTTTAGATCTTAGGGCTTTGATACGCGCTTCGTTCTTTCTTGCGTTAGGAAGGTTGCGAAGTTTGTTTTGCGTTAATTGTGGTTTGGAAATAATTGGGGAGAATGCGAATAAAAATTAGGCGGTGATGATGGTGATTGTGGTCGTGTAATGGTTTCCTTTTTGAGTCACAATTTCTTGTTATTAAATCATTTTTGTGGTAGCTGAAGTTTTAAAAAAATTTTTTTTTTATTATTAGTAGAAAGGGATTTAGAGATTCTTGGAAGCAAAGTCGTAATGATTGATCTTTGAAGGTTCTTAAGAAGGATATTTAATTGTTCCTTTATTTTTTTATTAGATAATGGTAAAAAGATTTAGAGAATCTTGGAAGCTGTAATAATTGATTTTTAAAGGTTCTTAAGAAATATATTTAATTGTACCTTTATTTTTTTATTAGATAATGGTAAAAAGATTTAGAGAATCTTGGAAGCTGTAATAATTGATTATTAAAGATTCTTAAAAAAGATATTTAATTGTTCCTTTATTTTTTTTATTAGATAATGGTAAAAAGATTTCGAGACTCTTGGAAGCGAAGCAGTAATCATCGTTTTTTAAGGGTTCGTAAGAAGGATATTTAATTATTCGAAAGTTGGAATTGTTTGTTCTTTGCACGCGTAAGTTACGCGTGACAGATAAAGAATTGTGTCAGAGTGTTTTATGTTGGTTGATAAGACCGCCTCGGTGATTAAAACTTTCTACGGTGATGTAATTCTTGGGATTTAATGTGGTTAACTGTATCGCATATTTTCAAAGAATTCGCTGTTTCATTTCCTGTGTAAGAAAATAAAACTGTGGTAAGTTTTTGCTCTAACTTGCTTTTTAAATGTCTGTACTATTTGGTACTTTACACTGCAATTTTTAATTCGTTAGATTTTCTATTTGACGATTGGAAATACTGAAAGTGAATTCGGGCTGGATTTTGCTGCAATTACTTCTCTTTGTTTCGAATATTCAGCTTAATACTGTCTACATTTTAGGACTCATCCCCTAATTCAACCTTTCGGACAACACCTGCTCTCAAACCCCTATCCAAACATGTTTCCTGAGCCTGCACGATATTTCGGCACGAATCATCGTCACAAACACAAAGATTGCTATAGAAATTCGTATATCTAAAACTTTTAACCTTGCATATTTATGATCCAATCGAGTTTCTCTTTCGTTAAAAAATGTCCTAATTTTTAGAAAAATATTCTCGGTAAGCCATTGTCAATATGCAAATTTCCTTCCTCCATTTTTATCAGAGTTAGGAATCTTTTTTAGTCAAATGAGAGCGCCCTTAAATTGAAAAGAATTTGGGGACCGTAACAGGGTTAATATTACAAATTTATATTTCTTGTGAGATCAGGTATTTGTTTTTTTAAAAAAGATAGGAATTTTACATTTTTAAAAGTAGGAATAATAAAAACAAAGAAAGGAAAATAATACACAGAAATGACCATAAAAAGTAGATCAATCTAAATGTTGGAAACTTTGCGTATGCACAAAAATTTTTAATTATTTACGGACCATATTTTTAATTTAAAGCTAGTATTAAAAATTGCAATTTACTTGGAATTGTCCAATCTATGAATTCCTCAATATTTATCTTCAAAACACTCGTTAAGAAAGAAACCATTCTTTTTTAAAAATTCATTTCGTCTTTCCCATCCCTGCAATATTACATCCAACGCTAAAATCACATTTTACTCTAACTGTACAACCTACTCAAGTCCAAATATTCCCCAAATTTAACAAAACACCTTCCAGTAATATACCAAACCCTCCAACAATCTATCGCTTATTTTTATTCACATTTAAACACAAAAATGAAACGCCAAAAAGTTGTAACGGATCCAACTTCGATATACATCGCCAACTATACACGCGTCGCATACATAAAATAAATCTTAAACTAAACCAGAATCGCTCTTTCAACACTTTGTTGACCGGGAATTTTACAGATAAACTATGTCCTGTCACCGGCTATTATTTTGTAATCGAATATGGAAGTAAAACGTTCTAAATAAACTTCAATAAATTTGATCATGATCGGTGAAGAAAGCATTTATTTTGGAGAATTTGGAAACCTGATTTTTATTATCAACGTAATTTGTGGTATTAGGTTTTTTTATCCTGTAATATCTTGTTTGGATAGCCGTTTTATCGTTTAGGTTCGAAAAGACGAGTTAACTCGTCGCCGGTCTGCAAAGTGTTAACTCTTAGCGGCACAGGATTTCAGATAATAAAATAGACTCATGTTGCACAGAAACTTTACTGCCTTTTAAATGAAACAAAATTGGTATATTTTTACTAATAAAGGAATCACATAATGTAAAAACATTTAATTAAATTTGTTAATATAGGGTGGGTATATAATCTAAATAAAATATTAATATACTTATTAAACCACATCCTTTGTCCTAACTTGAGGTGAAACTAAAAATGTCCCACCATTACGGTGCATCAAAAAGGACACTTTTAATTCCAGCGTGCAATTAATTAATTATAATTATACAAAATAGAGGAGTAGAATGAGCTAAAAAAAAAAAAAAAGACAAAAAAGTAACGAGTATCGAGAAAAGAGGTCGTCGAAGCGCCCCAGGAATACAGCACTGGCTGGGCCGCCGGTCGGCCAGGTTGGTGAACGTAGGACAGCTAACCAGGTGACGTCATTGGCTTCTCGGATCTATGGAGGGCCCGTGGCAGCGGTAGGGGAAAGAAGGGGGCCAGCGTAGCGAGAAAGAAGAGGAAGAGATACGAAACGAAGGGTGGGGGTTGTTCTCCAGCACAGTGCGAGCTGCTGCTTTCAGGTACGAGCGCACGGCGCCGCGTGCAGGTAGTCTCGTGTTCGTTCTCCACGTTCCTCGACGCTATCCAACCTTTCCTCCCGGTTCCAAACGGTTCACCGAGCTTCAGGGCCAACCCTCGTGGCATCGAACCATAAATTCCACCCTGTGCGCGTGAAACGTTGAGTACCAAAGGGTTACGATAAAAAGTGTCGATATCGCGAGTTAACTTTTAACGGACAATAAATGCGGAGCGATACGGAACCTTTGCTTCTGGTTCGAAACAGTTCGAGTTCCAGAATCAATTCTTGGAACATCGAATAACGTGCTCCGCCATGTGTGCGCGAAACATCGAATACAAGAGGGTTGAAGCAGAAATATGTTGAAATCGTGAGTTTAGGCGACTCCCGATGGACGATGAGTGCGGAATGATGGAACCTTTGCTTCTGGTTCGAAACAGTTCGAGTTTCGGAGCCAATTCTTTGGATATCGAATGATATGTTCCACCCTGTGCGCGCGAAACATTGAGCACAAGAGGGTTGAAGCAGAGAATGTCGATCCTGCGAGCAATTGATTCTTAGAGGACGATAAAAGTGGAACGTCGAAGAAGTTGGTCTGTGCTTCAGGGAACTGAAAGATGAAGTAGACGTTACTGTACCGATTTTTGTATCAATAAGGGCGATGTTTACGGAGGATGGCGAAGGAACGAGTTACTGTTGATCGTGGTTTAACGACGTCCACGTGAGCTGGCCTGAGTACAGCTTAGCGGAAGCTGCGATTTTTCTGCGGCTGGAAGAGAGTGAAGGAAAAGTAGGAGACTTCTTGGTCGAGTAGCTCGGTGGATGTTGAGTTGTAACTGGTTTTGAGTTGTTTAGAGTGAGACTGGTACGGTGAAGTGAACGGATAGGAGAATTGAGACATTAACTCCGAGCTTCGTTTCTACTTCTTCCATTATAAATCACCTTTATGAATTATTTAAACTGAAATTTATCAGTTGAATTTTAACCATCTGCGATTGAAAGCCGAGATATTCCCGGTACGATAGCTTCATCGTTTATTATCGAACGGTGAACGAGATTTGCGAAGTTTCTCGATATCGCATCGAATTCATAATCCTGTCGCGCAAAAGTGATGTGGAAATAATAAAAAATTGCGGTACGAGAGATCGACGTACGAATTTCTCTCGACGTCGGAGGGTTAAGCTGTCGATCGAGACTCGTTACGAAGAATTTTAAAGAAACCGTGTCAGCCAAGGAGCGAAGCACGTGGCACGCTGAAGTGGAACGAAGGAGTCGAGGGAGAGATGCAACGAGTCGTTAACGCCCGGAAGAGAGGTTTCCTACTGATTGAGGAAGAGTATTCTAAACACTTCCTGAATGTAATCAACGCAATACCGCAGGATTCCCTGGATCGAGTAATAAAATCGAAATAATTAAACTTTTAAATCGTTTTACATCGAGAAACAATCTTCCGAGAAACCTTTCCCGATCCATTGAACGAAGCGGAATATTCATCACCGTTCCCACCGTCGACGATAGAGAAGCCCCACGGCATTTATTCAAATTGCAAAAGACCACTGGCTCGTAGATCGAAGTGGTGACTTCACTTGCCAAACGAGTTTATGTTTTTAATCGAGTCTACGACTCGTCTGGCAACGGGTTCTCCCTGGTACATCCGGCATGCAATTGCTGGATACGAATCCTCCTTCGGTATTCGCGAAGGATCATCTGCCAGGCACTCTTTCAGGGACTTGGCCACCTGTTTCCCGTCCGTAGACGCGTTTCTTTATTGCCTTTTCTTCCGCGAAAGCGAGGACTCTCGCCTCGTTGAACCGCGTCGCATATTGTCGCCAATACTCGATCGTGCAATTTGCAATAACGCATGATAAATTGCTTGGTGCGCTGCAGGAAGTGGATTTTAACTTACGTAAATTTAAAAAATGGAGAATTGAGGATTGTTGGAAAATTGGGATTTGTATTAGAATTGAAGAAAAAGGAAGATTAAGGATACTTGGAAAATTGGAATTTATATTGAAATTAAAAAAGAGGAAGATTAAGGTTACTTGGGAAAAGTAGAATTTACATTAGAACTGAAAAAGGAAAATTAAAGGTACTTAAAAGATTGGAGTTTGTATTAAAATCAAAAAACGGAGAATCAAGATAACTCGAACGATAAAAATTTATATCAAAACTGAAAAAAAGAAAGATTAAAGCTACGTGGAAAAGTAGAATTTACATTAGAACTGAGAAAGGAAAATTAAAGGTACTTCAAAAGATTGAAGTTTATATTAAAATCAAAAAACGGAGAATTAAGATAACTCGAACGATAAAAATTTATATCAAAACTGAAAAAAAGAAAGATTAAAGCTACGTGGAAAAGTAGAATTCACATTAGAACTGAAAAAGGAAAATTAAAGGTACTTCAAAAGATTGAAGTTTATATTAAAATAAAAAAACGGAGAATTAAGATAACTCGAACGATAAAAATTTATATCAAAACTGAAAAAAAGGAACATTAAGGTAACTTGGAAAAGTAGAATTTACATTAGAACTGAAAAAGGAAAATTAAAGGTACTTCAAAAATTGGAGTTTACATTGAAACCAAAAAACAGAGAATTAAGATAACTCGAACGATAAAAATTGATATCAAAACTGAAAAAAAGGAGCATTAAAATTACTTGAAAAATTATAATTCATATTAAAGCTGAGAAAA
Organism: Ctenoplectra terminalis; assembly: GCA_019453375.1. Taxonomy (NCBI): domain Eukaryota; kingdom Metazoa; phylum Arthropoda; class Insecta; order Hymenoptera; family Apidae; genus Ctenoplectra; species Ctenoplectra terminalis. The sequence continues at coordinate 23,031 of SMSQ01002797.1, read as the reverse complement.
AGGTGGATTAAGGATCGAAGAATTGCAACTTTAATTAATTTCATTATTTCCTCATTTAATGCGACTTGAAACTTTCAAACGAAAGAAATATATAATTTAAGCGTGCTTCTTTAAATACGATCTGTATCAGTTTGAAACAATATTTGGAGAAAGGTACAGAGTAAACAGAGCAAATAGAGAGAATTACAAGGCGTTATCAGCGTTAGGGGAGAAAAAAAGGTCGATCAACGAGGAACACAAAAGGCAAAGGGTCCTGCGTAGCAAGTGCAGCGAGCAGATTAAGCGTGGAGTGGGCTAACGAATCCCGCGTGTAGACACGGCAAACAGAACTATCTCTTCGCAAGAGGATCAGAGAGAGGAGTTCGGCAGAGTGAGAATTTGTATTTGCTCGGGACCAGCCCGGGAGACATGTCGCTCGCCACGAACGCCGCTCTTATCTCGATTTTCAAACGCGATTTCTCGCTGGGTGTGTTTCCAGTTATGTGGTTTCTTGTACTTGAACTCTTTGAACTTTACAAAAATTAAGTTAACTGTGCGTCGAGCTCGAAGAAGAATATTCAGAGACTACTTCGGAGCTCCTTCGGTGTCGTTTTTAAATTTTAAAAGCCGATGTTGAGGAATCTTCAGGCTTAAATTATAAAATAATTCGTTGAATATTATTTGAGATTTGGAAGAATAATTTTAAAAAACTTACAACGAAGAAGATTGTAATTCCGTAATCTGAATATTACGAAAAAATAAGTAAATGCTTAGTTAAAGTAAAAATTAAAGAAAAGAAAGATATAAATTGTGGTGAACGGAGTTAATTATTGCTACGTTTCTTAATAAGTGATTTTACAAATTTCGAACGAGTAAATGTGGTTTTAAAATGAAACTCAGACGATCGCCGATAATTTATTGGATCGAGTCTTGTGGAATAGAATGTTAATAATTTTAAATTAAAAAAAAAGATTTTCAAATGAAGTTACGCTCTAAGTATCATCCAGTCGAAGATGAGACGAGCAATCTTCAAACGATTTCGAAAAGTGACGATAAAATGAAGAGAGGACACTCGTAGCCAGCTGCTACGGTCGAGTGACACTGCGGAAGAAAATGTTGAAGTGGATAAAAGTCCGGCAGGACGCGTCGGCGACGCCGACGACGCTCAATCATGAAAAGAAGGACGAGGTGGTGGCAAAGGTCGAAGTTGAAGAAGCGGCGAGAGAAGAGGAGGAAGACAGTGGCATGGAAAGAGAGGATACTCCGTCCAACATCGAGTTGAACGATCTACGAAAAGTATGCTCGAACAGTATAATCAACGTAATATTTCCTTGAACGTTTACGTAAATTGATTCTCCTCTATTTCTAGAAAATATTTAAATTGATTTTCCCTTCACGCTGTCGATGGTTAAAAATCGAGGATTCAATTTACGAGCTTGCCTTTTCAGCTGAAAAAATGCAAATTTCGAAATTTCTCAAGGTCTTCCTGTATTCGTTTGTGCTTGTTGTTCTTTTTGTTGTATGTTTTGAAACTTTCGTCACGTATCTGGTTGTCTGAGTTTGTTTCTTTTCTTTTTTTTTTTTTTTGTGAGTTTTTTTGAGGAAGTTAATGGATGTGCATTTTTTCTGTAAAATATGGTTGACGTTCTTCAAAACGCATTAAAGTTCGTGAGATAAGAATTAGTCGCAGTGAGCGCGAAAGCACTTGAAACGATACATATGGCCCCTCTTTAAAATGTCGTTAGTGCTCGATTTTTAGCGCTTGTAACACTCGAACAGACTTTCTGTCCTGTTTACGATTCCATCTTGCTTGGTTAGTATAGTAATTATCTGTTCTCCAGGTATAATACTCAATTGAGTAGCAAATTTTTAATTGTAAAAATAATTTTAATTCGAAAAGGAATCTCTTCACGAAATGATTTACAATAATTTACTCGTCCCTAGTAATTGCAGTATAAACAATTTTTAAGTATTAAAAGAATTGCGCTAAATAAAATCGCAAAATTAGTGCAAGATTCCAGATTCCATAAAAAACATTTTTCTACTTTCTTTCAATCACATACCTATTGATTACAATTGAAACAATTTTTAAGTACCAAAAATTGTTCAATGATAACACTCTTTTATTAATACAGCAGTTTTCTGCAAGTCAATCCCTATATCCTATTTTTAAATTTCATTTAAACAATTTTCAAATTTTCTTCGAATCTCGTCCATATTAATTAGCTTTTTTAAACAATTTTTAAATACCAGAAATTACACCATAATAACACTATTTTATTAATACCGTAATTTTCTCCGTGTCAATCTCATACTCTATTACCACCATCGATTCTTTCCAAATTCCTTTTCAATTCCCTTTCAATTTTACCCTATTAATTACAATTAAATCACTTTCTAAATACCACAAGAATCGCACCAAATAATAACACAACATCAATGCAACAATTTTCCTCAAATCAATATCTCTGATCTCTTTTGTTAACCAACAACGAATTTCACATGGCACCGTGATATATCTTAGAGCAGGGTCGCTTTCATTCATCGATTTCACTGGCTCAGCAATGTAGTTTCAGCGACCAGGTTAGTTTTTTCGACGCCAGGTTAACCTGCTTCCAACAGGTGCGACATCCTCGTCGATGCACGTGGACGTACAGCCACACTATCCTCCTCTTTATATCGGCCACAGTATGTATAGTCGTGCCACATCTGTCACTACCATTACCGCTGTCTTCTACTCGAGGTACCCGATACTCATCGAACAACTTTCATTGAAAAATTTCACACACCATTTGCGGTTCTTTCGGTTCGACGATCGCTCGCGCACAGATTTTTCCTCAGAGCTTGAACGATAGTTGGTCCGCTTTCTCTTGATTGTTGGCAATTTTTATCATGGGACTTGGGTAATCAAGGCTCTATCGGCTTTCGGTTCATATGATTTCTAATTATTTGTTGGATTTTTATATTTTTTATGCAGTATTAGAGAAACTTGGACCATATTTATATTTATCGTGCAAGGATTTTAAATGTGTTTCCTATTTTTGGATAATTATTCTCATACGTGAAGAAACAGAAAATTTTAGATAATAACCTAGTGATTATATCTTGATTTCCATTCTCGATTGATACGAAAGTAATTAAAAAAAAACCATTAAAATGAAAGAATGAATTAAAAATTAAGCGAGTTAAAAATTCACAAAATGTATACAACATACAAATTTTTATTTTCAACAGATACGATAATTCTTTATTCCTCATAGAAATTTTACAAATTTACTGTCACTCGTTTTAAAAAGTTTTCCGTAAGTTATTGTTGAAAATATCAATAGAAGTTTATTTCCTTTGCACTGTGTATTTTCTCGATTCGACTCTAGAACTACCGAAGTACTCGACACGACTGCAATTCTATAAATATTGGTACACCTTTTGTAATTTTTTAATATTTTCTACAACTCATAAAAATAAAGATTTATTTCCCTCGCTTCGAACAGTTACCATTCTGAATTCACTCGTCGATAGTTCCAGTGTTAAGGACCGATCAGACATATCACGCTTCACTCGAGACCAATTAACCAACAAATCGATCGAAGAACACACAAAGATTTACGCTCCACACAGTTGCCATAGTTCCACGTCTCTTTTTTCCTTCGTTAACATTTTTCTGGTCGCTGCGTCTCAAAATGCTGCGCGCGTTAATTATAACCATTTTCATTGATTCCCAAAAAAAATACTACGCATTTCATCCCGGACTTTTAGCATATGCATAAGAAAATTCTCCCGCACTCAAACGGTTAACAGGTTGAGTGCCATGGGGGTGACCGGTGACCGGCACTCGACTTGGCTACAGCGCCATGGGGGCCACCGGTGACGGGCGATGCGACCAATAGTAAAATACATAATTAGAGTAAATATCGATACTGATCAATTTTCAAATAATACCACTTTACTATAATGGTTCGAAGAAATTAATGCCGTACAGAACATGCAAAAATAATTTTATTAGTACAAAGAAAATGTAGATATTATTTTGTTCAACATAATGTATATCGCATAATAAGAAATTCGTGTTGGCGCCATGGGCAAACTACCTAAAATGCGCGTGGCAGTCAACCTGTTAAGGACCGATCCGACATATCACGCTTCACTCGAGACCAATTAACCAACAAATCGATCGAAGAACACACAAAGATTTACGCTCCACACAGTTGGCATAGTTCCACGTCTCTTTTTTCCTTCGTTAACATTTTTCTCGTCGCTGCGTCTCAAAATGCTGCGCGCGTTGAGCAAGCAGCCCGAAGCGGTGCGTGTTGCCGACTTTCTACGTGTGACCACCGATCGTTCGACGATTAGTTGCGAAACCAACTCGTTCGCCATACTCTCCTACGGAATCGCCATTTATTCATGGTATCTTTGCACAATCCTCGATGGAACGCATCTTTATCTAACGCGACACATATCGGGACGCGAACGATTAACCAAAATTGGGGACCGGTGGCTTCTCCGTGACTCGAAGAGGAAACGTTCGCATCGAACGTTTCGAAATCGTTCGCTCGCTCCTTCATTCATGCCGCGGCGGTATGCTGATTAGGGAAACGAAACGGAGCGCTCGTACGATCGCGTTTAAACGCCGGATTTCGTTCGGGTTGCCGATCCGATTTACATACGCCGGATTTGCATACGTTTATGTAACGGGAAATTGAGAGTGCGTAGGCGTTATGAGTTTCCTTTCGCGTTTGCCAACCACTTGGGTCCCGATCCGCGCCGGAGCAACTTGGTGGTTCGCTTTCGTTAATTTTGTATTTGGTCATGATACCCGTGTCGTGATTTGTTAGTGGATTCGCTTTGAGATCGTGTTCGGAGATATTTGGGGGATTATTTTGTGTCTTGCGGTGTAGCGAGGTAACGTGAATTAAATGTATAGTTTATGTGTTATTTGATTTTTATGGGATAATAGAATTTTTTTTTTGGGAAGGTTAGAATAGGATTGTGCAAAATTTTTAGATTGAATTAGGATTGTTTTGTGATTGTATTCGAAGATTTTTAGGGGATGATTGTGTATTTGATCGTGTACTATGGTAACGTGAATTAAATATTTAGTTTATGTATTATTTGCTTTTTATGGGATAATAGAATTTTTTTTTTAATGAAGTTTAGAATAGAATTGTGCAAAATTTTTAAATAGTTTGAATTAGGATTGTTTTGAGATTGTATTCGGGGATTTTTAGGGGATGATTGTGTATTTGCTGGTATAGTGTAGTGATATCAATTAAATATGATATAATTTGTGTACTATTTGTTTTTTAACGAAGTATACACTATTCAGTAAAATTATGAGATCATCTAAATTTTTGAATTTGCAGTGATAATTAAATATATTTTTAAGAAGCATTCCGATATTTTATTAGATGGATATAAATTTTTAGTTGAAAATTTTTTTACAGTACTGCATATAATTTATTATATGTTCCAATAAATAAAGAAAATAAAAAATTTTAGTGAACAAGTTTGTAAAGAACAGCAAATGTTTTATAATTGTGAGTAACTTTGTATCTACCATTGGTTTTATTAGATTTTATGTATTCAAATAATTGAATGCAACTAATTAGCGTTTACAAATTTATCATTTCGTTGTATGGTAATTAGAATACAGGAACGAAAGAAAGGTGAGAAGTACCTGTCGCCAAAATGCTGCTACTTCAATATGGAAATTTGGGGTTCGCATTCATGAATAATAATAAGTGACTCGAATAAACCGGTCTTTTATATGGCTGCCAAAAACTGGAAAATTTTTATCTCTAACAAGACTTATTTTATTCCTAGACAGTTTATTTGTTTCTTACAAAAAACCTTTCTCATCTACAGCTATTAAATATTATTTTCAAGCTTCTCAACAAAATTCTACGCTAACTAACAAATCAATATTTAACAAAAATTGCAAACTTAAATTTTTTACTATCATAATTTTTCTAATATTAATAAAGATTGCAAACTTAAATTTTTTACTATCATAATTTTTCTAATATTAACAAAGATTGCAAACTTAAATTTTTTACTATCGTAATTTTTCTAATATTAACAAAGATTGCAAACTTAAATTTTTTACTATCGTAATTTTTCTAATATTAACAAAAATTGCAAACTTAAATTTTTTACTATCGTAATTTTTCTAATATTAACAAAAATTGCAAACTTAAATTTTTTACTATCATAATTTTTTTAATATTATCAAAAATTGCAAACTTAAATTTTTTACTATCATAATTTTTCTAATATTAACAAAGATTGCAAACTTGAATTTTTTACTTTCACAATTTTTCTAATATTAACAAAAATTCTGACACAATGTTAGAAAGCAATAATAATGAAGATAATTCTAAAATATTAATTTTGAATATAATTTATACTTCAGTGTGAAACACAATCGGGATATAAATTTTCTGAGCAACATTGCACAACGCTGCGAACATTTTTGCGACATTTATGCCTTAATTGTTACTCAATGCTCCGGTATAAAAGTTTCGTGCGATATTACACAACATACTTCATGCCTGTTGGCCAGGAGATTCAAGTGCATCTTCTGCATCGGTAACGCGATACCATGTGTCACACAAACAGTGATATTTACACAGCCTTCGCGACACGTGCAGCTACTGTCCACGTCCTATTCTGTTCACGAAGCAACCGCCTGTTGCCTCAACGCCCTTATTCATCAGAATGTTTTATCGTTTAACGCCGTCTCACCAGAGAATAGGATACGCAAGTTGATAAATGTAAAATTCAGCATTATACAGGGCGTCGTTTATGTAACCGATGGCACGAACGAACGGGGGATGATTCTACGTGAAAAAATAAATCGAAAATATAAGATAGAATTTTTTCTTACGTCTTTGAAAATTGTTCGTTTTTATTTGACAAATTTCGTAGTATATTACTTGTCTTTCTTATATTAAATAATTTTAGACTCTGTATGTTCACCCGTGATGTTTAAATTAATTATAAAGTTGCGTATATTTAACGCTGGAGCTATCAAAGTGATCAAAATGAATAATTAGTATTTTCTCGTAGAAGTTTTATAAATTTACTGCGATGCATTTCTAAAAGTTTTTAGTAATTTTTTGTTTGAATTATCGATAAAGGTTTATTTCCTTTCTAATGTGTATTTGTTCGTAGAAGTTTTACAAATTTACTGCGATGCATTTCTAAAAGTTTTCCGTAATTTTTTGTTTGAAATATCGATAACGGTTTATTTCCTTTCTAATGTGTATTTTTTCGTTTTTATTCAATATTAAAACTATGAAAATGATTAGAATGACTGATTTACAATTTATTATGTAAATTGTGTTAATTAATAATTGTACATTTTTAGAAATCTTTTACGCTTTTCTATAATTTATATAGATTTATTTCCTCTCTATCTTATATTTTTTGAAATATCTATTATTAAAATGTTTTTTAATAGAAATAAGTGTACTTTGATCTTCGATAGTTCTAGTGTTAAAAAATAATTCATAAAATAAAATTATACGATATCAAACAATAACATAAATATAATTTTTATTAAATGCACGCGAACTTTCTCAACCACCAAATATTTCATTCAACGATAAAGTCACGCTCGCGTGCTCTAAAGTTCTTTAACACTAAAACTATCAAAGCGGTCAAACTGACCGGCTTGTAATTTCTCATAGAAATTATATAAATTTAGATCGATTCGGTTTCGGAGATTTATCGAGATTTTCTGTGAACAATATAGCTAAATATTTCTTTCCCACACGTTATGTATTTTTTTAGAATTCCTATCTTTTTTATTTTTCTTGGTACAAATAAGTCCACTTTAACCCTTTGCGGTCCGAGCCACTTTCGACACTTCAACTTAACTAGTTCATATTCAACAATTTACTTTTAAAGACTGTCAATAATTTGGCTGAATTTTCACATTTTCATTACCACTAAGATATGTGGATAGAAAATTTTCCATCAAATAACATTTTAATGTAAAAGAATACGTTTCGTATTCCAAAACTGAAAACGATGGAACAAAGTAAAATGTCGAGTCTGGCTCGACATAAGACCGCAAAGGGTTAATCGTCGATAGGTTTAGTGGTAAACATTCTAAACTTCTCGATCCAATCCAACTTGAACGACTTAAAAAAAATAAAAAAAGAATACCCCACACTATTCACTAATTACAACAACCCATTCGCTACAAAATATTTTTCCTACGCGTCTCACTTATCTTCCAAAACAATAAAGTGTCTCTCACCTTGGGCCGCTTCAACAATCGACCAGAAAAACTCTACCATACGCGGGGAATTAGCCGTAAAGCAATCTTTCCGAGGGCACAACAGCCAACAGACACACGCTCATAACCGACTTCTCGTTAGCTCGTGCCGCGTAATATCGCAGCGAAAGGCCGAGGCAATATAATCCAAGTAGACGCGGCAAAGACGCCATTAATCACTAAACGCGTTAAACAATTCCTCCTGCGTGTTTCCCGAAGACAAAAGCAACTACCCTCTTGCCCCTTTCCCCCTTTATTTCCAGATCGCTGGCATTAAATGTTCGTCACCTCGTTATGTTGCAGGACCTGTTCTCGCAGCTGCAGTTTTCGCAAGAGAGCGCGCTGCCGCCCGACACTCTGCGTCGCGCTCTGGCCGAGAGCTTTCTCGATCAGCAAAGGTTCCAGCTTGGATTCATGGACGACGCGGCGGAATGTTTCGTAAGTGGCGATTACCTCGTTCCCTTTGGCCTCTTACGTTCGATCTAGGCGAAACGAGTTTTAGTTTACTTACGGTGCACTTACTATGCAGAGTTGGAAACGTTTCTTCTCGGATGGCGTAAAAGACGTGGTAACGTCTCGTGTCTATCGTCATGTGATTCGATTAGCATGCGTGATGTTGTTTTGAAAAATAAAGGGAGCGGAAAATGCGAGTCAGAAGAAGGTGTGCATCCTTTATTCGAATAATCGGCAATTAAGTGATGCGAGAAAAATTTTTGACGGCTTCGGATGCATTCGGAGGACTCGCGTGTTGTATATTTGTATGCGCTGTATGTAAGAGCTGGTACGGGAGAGGAATCGCGTTATATTAACCCTTTCGGTACTACGGGCGACTATAGTCGCCCTCCATAAGATGCCACTGTGATACTACGGGCGACTAGCCGCTCTCCATAAGTATCTCAATCTAGATGTTAACTCCCACTAGATAATTTAGAATAAAAAATTATTCTTATCCCTTTGACTACTGTTGACGCCTATTGGCGTCCGAAACACGTTGGCTTCCCGGTACTGTTGGAGCCTATTGGCGTCCGAAACATATTATGTTAATTTTTGGTTTGACATCTTAGACACGTCATCCGCTCCTAGGGGAAAAAAGTGAACGACGTGTCTCAGACGTGAAATGTACCCAAGGGGTTAACACATTGACAACCGGCGACCTAAGAGACATTTAAAGCCTGAGCGCCGGCAATGTATCGGCCACTTGAATCCCAAACGTCGGCCTTATTCGCTTGTTTCTGATCACTGAATAGCCAAAAAAAAGTATTTAAAACATTATATATTTTCGTAAAATAGAACATACCATTGTAATTGCACATTTTATATAAAAATGCATATTTTTATTTGCATATTCGTCATATGCAATTTAACGGTAATTAAAAATAGAAACAAAATCGAAATTTTTAATTTATAATTATAGAAAAAAATACAGTAATCCGACTCAGAAATTCGCGTTTTCGCGGGGCCGCCGCTCAAGTGACTGTCAATGTGTTAACACTATGCCGACCGCACGCGCCACAGGGAACTGTTCGGTTTCCACCGCTCTTAGAAAAGCCTAAGGAGCCTTCAAAATTAGTTGATTTTATTATACGTTGTGGTCCACAGTAGCAGTCCGTCAGCAATTACGAAAAACTCCGGATCGAGGTAGTTAACAATGACAGAAAACGAGAAACGCGTTGCTACAGTCAAAATAGGAAATCTCCCCGATCGGTCGGGCACCGACTTACTTTAAAATGGGCAGATCTCCCCGATCGGTCGGCAAAGTGTTAATAAATTGCATTGTGTTTTGGCACGTTGATCGAATTTACCATTCCTGTTGTATTCTGACCAATCGAAGCCGTGTTTTTCTCGGAGGAAATTTTTCCAGCTCTGTACTTAAGCCTTAACTGGTGAGACGAAGTTTGTGGAGATTTATTAACTCTTTGGGGCACGCTGGAATTAAAAGGGATTAACCCTTTGACTACGGCAGACTTTGGCACGCACTGGCCGTACGGTACGGTACGAATTCACTCGCGAGGTCCACTCGGTACGGCGAAATTTTTCGTTAGACATGCATTTCTGAGCAAGTATATTAAAATATTCAAAATACTGAAAAATTTTTAAACGGGCGAAACAAGCGAAATTTGATTTGGACGCCAATATGTTTCGGACGCCGATTGACGCCAACAGTAGTCAAAGCGTTAAGTCGTGATGCAAATGGGTTAACCCCTTGTCTCACGATTTCTTCAATATTCATACATGTTAGCAATAGTATGAAAGTCGCAAAGTATTGAAATTTTACACGTATTTCGTATTTATTAATTTTCAATCTTGTAAATTGGAATTACAGTTTAAATTGTTAAAGTTAAAATTGAACTTTGTCCTAAACACGGTGTGTTTTTATTGTATTTTAATCGTAATCACCGCCACTAGTGTGACTCGTAATCATAGGCCAAAGAGTTAACAATTCTTTGCGTTTATCACGAATAGAAATTCCCTTGGATTTTACATTTTTTCTCAAGCACCTCTCATTTTTAATTCTTCGGTAGGAACAGGTATACTCGATTCGTCGGTAATTCTAATATCAATTCATTCCTTTGACAACGAGTATCTCCCAAAAACCAATACCTTTTCACAATTAAAACATTATTATCTATTTCACGCTCTAAAATCATAGCCAAACATCCAACGCATAAAAACTTAACGAAACACCGAAACAATCCAACGACTACAAGCAGAGTCTCGATAGTTGGAATCCACGGCAAACCTCGTAGTATCGTTTCGCGTTCTTTTTGCCCATTCATAAGAACGATTAGCCATTAATCTTTTCCGTTTCGACATTCACGCCGGCGTGTCGCGATTTCCTTAGCTACGCGGCGTCGATTTTCCAAGCGGTTTACGATCCTGAATATTCCATCGTGCAAACCAGTTCTCTCTCTCTGTTTCTCCCCGTGCGTGCTGCACAGTGGCCAAGTATCACGGATTGCTGTAACGCGTCCGTAGGTGAGTCTAAGCAAATACACACCGTCGGGAGTCCACTTTCTCGTTTACACCGGAGTCACGTTTACGCGTGTGCGTCGACATAGGTTCGCTGGATAAAATGAATGTAACGTTACGAATGCGACCCGCGAGCATAATAAGTGTAAAGACTCTGGCGACCACGCTGCCCTGCTATTTGGAGCGTATTAGAGCGAGTTGATAGGATTACGTTTCGCGGTTAAGAGAAATTAAGAGGTTTAATCCTCACAGCGATGATTTTGGATAGCTAGCCTTTGGATTGGTAAAAATCTGGGTAAATTCAGGTTTATAAATTTGTGGGAAGTAAAATAATTGGCTATGTGTGAGAATATACAGAATTTAAAAATGTACAATTTTTGCTAAAAAGTGGACTTGGTTGGTTTTTGGAATAATTTCTTTTGTTGGTGTTCAGTTTTTAATGGTTGCTGTTTTTAGCGATTTTTAATAGTGTTTTGTGTGATATTAAAAAATATTTTTTGTAGTTACTGTCCGGTGAGATGATTTTGAATAGCTAGTCTTTGGATTGGTAAAAAACTGGGTAATTTCAGGTTTTTAAATTTGTGGGAAAATATATAGTGTGCGAGAATATAGAGAATTTAAAAATGTACAATTTTTGCTAAAAAGTGGACTTGGCTGGTTTTTGGAATAATTTCTTTTGTTGGTGTTCAGTTTTCAATGGTTACTGTTTTTAGGGATTTTCAATAGTGTTTTGTATGATATTAAAAAATGTTTTTAGCAGTTACTGTCCGGTAGAAAGATAGGTTCTATAATAGTCTGAGTTTAGGTGCTTTGTAAATAGAAGTTTGGTACAGTGTTAGGTCATTTTATAAGTAGTGTTGTACTTTTAGTTAATAAGTATTACTTTGTCAATTTATTGCAAAACAATAGTACTTTATTTTTTTTTCAGTATTTAATTTACTGTCTTACTCTTAAAATGTTTAATGTTACATCATTGTGGTAAGAAATGGTTACTATTTCAGGAATTTTGAATAATATTTTACATGATATTAAAAAATATTTTTAGCAGTTACTATCCAGTAGGAAGATAGGTATAATAATCTAAGTTTAGGTACTTTGCAAATAAAAGTTTGGTATGGTATTAGGTAACTTTATCAATAGTGTCACATTTTTAATTAATTTAATTTACTCAATATTACTCTACCAATTTATTTCAAGCAACACAGCATCACTCAGGTTATTTATTTATTTATTTTGATAATTAAATTTACACCTGTCCTACTTTAAAAATATCTAACGTTACATCACGAAAATAAAAAAAAAAAAATAAGTAGTATGATTCTGGTTTATCAGATTAAAGTTATCGTTCCGAAATTTTAAGAAGCACCGTCAACGTTTCCCAACTTTTAAAATCTCTGCACCGTACAAAGAATTCCAATCGTGATATCTTTCACATCGGTTACATCGCTGGATATATTTTCGAAGATCCAATATGGTTCTCCGCATTTATATTTAAAGGCTGGCTTCCGTCTGACATTAAGCTAAATTTACGACTCATTTTATATTTTCTTCGAGCAACGGTATCTGGCAAGACGACAGAGAAAAGAATATGATAATATATGACCTTCTTCTTCAACGCCTTGTGCCGTTGGATGGTTGCTCTAACCATTTTAACTTACCATTTGCAGCCTTTCGTTTTATTAAATTCTTAACTTCTTTATTTTCCCAGCTTCCAAAGTATCCGTAATCCGACCGATTAAAAGAAAATTAATAAAATTAATAAAACAACTGCGTATCACAACTTCGATCGTTTCGAACTATTAAAATCACTCAGCTACACCTTTATCGACCATTCATCCTCGATATCTGTCTTTTAATCCCGACTAAACAGCATCCCTCAACGTGAATAAGAATCGAGTTCTTCGAGGTGGAGAAAAAAACTGGCGATATTTAAAAAAAATAATTAGAAAGGTGCAATAAATCAAGCCTGGTCGCAAAAAAAGCGTATCCTGCTGGCTACTCTTTCGAATTACCGTAATCGATCATCGATTACCAAGGACTCGTTTATTTCTGGCGGTGCATCATCGATGATAATAAGAGGAGACACATTAACGGAATGTTGTTGCAGGAAAACATTCTTCTGCGTATACATCTTCACATCGCCAGCGGGGAGGCGGAGGACATGTGCAGCGCGAGACACTGCGTGCCACACCAGAAGTTCGCCATGACGCTGGTGGAGCAAAGCGTTTGCGGTGCTTGTGGTGCCACCTCGGAGCCTCTGCCTTTTACACAGGTTAGTCTGATCGGCGACAATTTCGTCAAAGAGAACCGTAATCGACGTTACCAGCGGTCTAATCACCGTGCAAATAACGTCTGAGCTTTGGTACCAATTGGTCAACTTCAACCTGCTGCTGTTTAAATTGAGACGTGTGAACAGGGGTAGTAGTTGAAGGCTGATCATATCGTTATATGTACAGAGTGGTGTTGGGGATAAAGTGATCAATTGACTTCTGTTTTTTATGCAAATTTATGTTTTTGGGAATATGGTGAAAAAGGTAGAACTTTGGTAGAACTTTTTTTAATTTCTTTATGTTTAAGATATTTCTTTTTTTGAGTTAAGTCAGAAGTTTTTTAAGCTTTTTAACAGTAGAGCTATCGAACCAGTCGAAATTACTGGTTCATTAGTTCTTGTAGAAATTTTATAAATTTAGGACAAGGTATTTTTAGGAATTTTTAGGGATTTTTTAAATATTTATTATTTTGATTTCTTTGATATAAATAAGTCTACTTTAATCGTAGATAGTTCTAATGTTAAATTTCTCATTAATGCATAAAAATCAGCAATCTAGCGATCGAATTTAAATAATTGCTTGCAAGTTTTGCTATCAATTTTTTTGTTTTATAAAAAAACAGCTCTTCTGGTGAGACTTACAATAAACTAGGTTTCAAAAGAAACAATATATAGCTTGTAAAAAGGTTGGAATATGATTTGAACGAAATATTAAAAAAATAATTATCTAGTATCATTTTAATTATATCACTTTATTCGGCTAAAAATTATTTTCAAATAATTAGTAATTAACTTATCTGAGCATTCAAATGATTTTTTCTCTAAATCATTTACTCGTTTAGTTATTAGATGCAACAATTTTTCATTTTATTTCGTACTTAAATAAGTTTCTTCAATTTCACAATTAATTTCTAAGAGAGGCAGTAAAGAAAGCTAGGTTGTTGTAAAATAATAATAATAGTACAACAGCGCTATGCATCCAATACAGAATCTCTTGATAGCGACTCGCGGAAAACGTGTTTCTTGCGAAACGTGCCATTACGTTTCAAGGATAGTCCACAGAATAGTTTCTCTTTCCTCGTTCTCTTCAATCGTCCGATCCATCTGTCCGTGCGATCTTCCCCTGCTGTTTAACGTTTTCCTTCCAACGTTGTCCACTCCGGTGGACCCGGAAAAATGATCCGACGAGGAAAAAGGGACCTCAGGTAGAATTCAGAGATCCGTATCTATTTTTTTTTTTCCACGAAAACCGTGAGATCAACCAGTTTGAGGGTGGCACAGGTATAAATAGCAGGTATAAATAAATACAGTCTTCAACGGCTGTAAAATATTTACAAGAAATGTTACGGAGTGGATACACGATGATTTTAATGAAATTTCGATGATATAGATCTCAAAAAAATATCAGACGCGTATTTTCTTATACCAGTCATCGTTCACTTAGAAGAAACGATATCAACCCTCAAATTAGGGTGAAAAGTTTTTAAAAGAATTAATTTTTTTTTTAACTTTTCACACAGTTAGACTTGCCATTAAAGAATAGACAAACCGTACATTTAAACTTTCTTTCTATCTCCGATACTTTTCAAGATATACCGTCAGTTTCTTCACCTCTTACTTTCAGGACTGAAGAGCGTCTTGCCCTGGATGCCAAGGTTTTATTTTAAAGAATACATAAAATTTTACAAAATATAATGTTGACCGGGAATGTTTTGTTGTATTATAATGTAATATTATAATGTTGACCGGGAATTTTTTGTTGTATTATAATGTAATATTATAATGTTGACCGGGAATTTTACACAAAAACTATGTCATGTCACCGGCTATTATTTTTTAATTGAATATGGAAGTAAAAGGTTCTAAATAAAATCCAATAAATTTGATCATGATTGCTGAAGAAAGCATTTATTTTGGAGAATTTGGAAACCTGATTTTTATTATCAACGTAACTTGTGGTATTAGGTTTTTTATTGTGTAATATCTTGTTTGAATAGCCGTTTTATCGTTTAGGTTCGAAAAGACGAGTTAACTCGTCACCGGTCAGCAACGTTTGGGTATGAAAAGACGAGTTAACTCGTCACCGGTCAGCAAAGTGTTGAGTTACTGGTATAATATTGTAATGGCATTTACAGTAATTTTTATTGAAAAAAAACACTAATAATTCTTAACTCAAATGGCTATTTGAAATTAATCTAAAATTGCAGCACCCACTAGGAGATATCTCGTAGTTGGCACTCAATGGGTTAAAAGTGAACGATGGTCGATGTAAAAAAAAATACGCGTCTAATATTTCTTCGAGATTTATACCATATAAAAATTTCATCAAAATCGACGTATGCCAACTCTGCAACATCTCTTACAAGAAATAGAACACATTAAGCATTCGAACGAAATCAGAAATATACAACGTGGAAGAACGATTTTGGACACGCATAATTTATTATCAGGTTGTTCTAAAACTTTCTTTCGTTTTATCAATAACTAATGGATGCATAATATTTCATTATAATATATTATTATTTTATACAGGCTCCATTTTGCTCTATTATCTTCCTTCGTCTCTCATTCAACAAATTAGTCCGTTACATAAACACTGCCAAACGAAGCCGCTTCATGAAGATAACCAAAAAAACTTTCGGTACAACCCGATACATTTTCAAAGAATGTATAAAAATAGACAAAACTTATAAAGAAAATAATGCACGTGAGTCTGCAGTGTCATTCGGTTTCGCAATTTAGGCGATTATTCTACGACTTTGCTATATCATCCCCTCGAACTGTGCTCCGGGGCAAAGAACGAAGAAAGTGAACGGAAATTGGCCCCTCCAGCTGGATTTAAGCGATTTAAGCGACTTAGCTAAGAAGCCTAAGTGCGCCAAGATACCGAACGATCGAATCTTGACGTGTAAACGGATTAGGTGATCGCGATTTGATTGCTCATTGGTCGCGAGCGACCGGAAGGGACGCAAAGGGGAGGATTTTGGGGTAACGATAGGATCGAGGGATAGTATTTCGTGCAATAAACTCGGGATAAGGTAAGAGGGACCAGGAAAGCCGACTTGGAATTGGTAATGGCTCTCGGATCAATCGAGGGGATTGTAATTGCTTGGAAATTAGGATCCGCTGAGGATTCTTAGTTTTATGAGTTAACTTTTTGCGATACAGGATTTCAGACAATAATATAGACCCGTGTTGCATAGAAATTTGATTGCGTTTTAAACGAAACAAAATTGTGTTGGATATTAGAAATAAAGAATGTGTGAGACGAGCGAATGTTTAGGCTAAACGGAAAGAGGTGCGAATGAAGAGTGTTTGGGCCTAGAATGCTAGTTGTTCAAGTGCGTGTGGCCGTCTCGTCGCGACGGGACGGCGCCAGTATGTTTAGGGAAAGTGTGACCGAGGACAAAATGATTTCGAGTGGTTGAAGGGACGCGAGGAAAGAATGTTTGGAACCGAGCGATCGAATCGTTTGAACGAAGCGATTGGGAAAACCGTGTACGTGACGGTGAGAGTTTGGACCATGGATGCAAGGGATGAAGTGCAAGGGAGAAAGGGTGCATGTGAGAACAGAGGAAAGAATAAGCAGAGAGAATGATAAAAGTGTGAACGAGTTCAGCGACGAAGTGAGTTAAGAAGAAGCGGTTAAGAAGTCGAGAAGTGTTAGTCAGTCAGAGTCAGAGTTAAGAAGAAGAGTTCAGAGTTAAGAATAGAAATATAAAGTGTATTAAAATTAGCATCGGTAGGATTATAATATTGTACATTAAGCATTAAACTTTACCAAATCTACCAAAGACACATCCCACTTATTTATGTCCCACAATTGGTATATTTTTACTATAATCACATAATGTAAAAACATAAAAAAAGAATAATTTAATTGAATTTGTTGTTATAGCCGGGACTCGAATGGTCCCTCTAGTATTTGTCAAAGCACATCCTTTTCCCTAAGTCGAGGTAGTTCGGTAGTTCCAGTGTTAACATATTTTATTTTACCAAATCTTGTATAAATTTCGTTCACATATTACACTCCAAACTCTGGCAATAA
>SMSQ01002790.1:0-12497 GCA_019453375.1 Ctenoplectra terminalis | reverse complement strand
TTTAATAGAACTCGTTAATGAATTATAAAGTATTATTTTTTGAAATTAATACTGTTAGTTCTGAGAAACCAACGACGCCTAAACAAAAATTTCAACGTCGGTTCGCAGGGACCAGCGTCGTGCTTAATGTGTTAAACTCATATTGTAATACTTGTTATAGATGCTCGTTTTTATTCACTTGAGAATCTGTCATTTTGTAACTAATATTTTAACGTTCATATACGAAATGAAAAATTCCGCAACGAATCTAATAGAGTAGAATAAAAACTATCGAATGGTACCTATGTAATATGTTATCGGTAACTGTTACCGGATGAGAAGTATGAAATAAAAATCGCACAAATTTATGGATCAAGCCAATAACGCGATGTGAACACATGCTTGAATTCAAGATATTAATGGCTACATGTTTGCGGATATACATGGCGAGTTTTATGATAAATATTAATCGACTGTATTGCTTATCACACCTATGATACCTTTAACAAATCGCTCTTGGTCAATGATTTTTTTTATTTGATACTTTTTTTATTTTATACTCAGAAACACACTTTAACACTAGAAATACCGACGATTAAAGTATACATGTTTCTACCGAGGAAATCAAAGTAGAAAGTATATAAAATAATATGTAATGCAATTCATACAAAAGTTTATCTATATTTTTAATATAAAATCGCGGAAAGTCTGCCCAGAGACACCGTAGTTAATTTATAAAGATTCCGTAAAAAATTACGAATGGGTCATTTTGACCACTCTGGTAGTTCTGGTATTAAATCAGCTGATAAATCCTCCGATATTCCCTCTATATTCACGTTTTCACTTTATTTCGCATCGCTTATTTTCACTTTTTCTATCGCGATTGATTTTAGTTTACGATTATTGGTGCACATGTATTTTAAATTACTACTTTCTCAAACAGTTTTCGATTTCGTGAAACGATCGATTCATTTAAACGCGTGCCACAGGTGATTATCAGTAAAGAGACATTGCGCATTTGCAGTACGAAGATATCGATTTCCTGTCTCGGAATGTTCATGGCGAAGAAGTGTTATTACCCGTAGGTATAGGAAATAACGAAAAACGTTTGGCTATTACGATCTCATTAATCTAAATATCAATATAATTATTCAAATAATCCATAAGCTAATTCCATAACCATCCCATTTACCTAATGAAATGCGTTTATGCAATTTGACTGTTTCATAACTTAATTTTACGTATTACATTAATTATAAAAATGCAATAGGCAAATTATGTAAAACCAATACCACTTATCTTTATGTTCTATCGTTTTATGTAAATTCTTCATTTAAATTTTGTATTGGGTTGTCCGGAAAGTTCGTGCCGATTTTTAAGGAAAATTCAAACACAACACATTTAAATTTCCTTATACATTTATTAAATTATATATGTTCCATTTTGTTCTATAACCTTTCTTCATCTTTCACGTAACTCGAATATCCCATCCTTCCAAAACTTCTTAGGTTTTTCGGCGAAAAACTTTTCCATATTTAACACTAGAACCACCGTGTCAGTCAAAATGACTGGTTCGTAATTTGTCATAGAAATTTTATAAATTTACAGTAGCGCATTTTCAGGGATTTTCTATAATTTTTTAAACAAAATATGCACAAAGAATTATTACCCTTAATATAAGTATTTTTTCAAATACTTATCATTTCGATTTCTTTCCTACAAATAAGTCTATTTTAATCGTCGGTAGTTCTACTGTTAATAGCGTATAAAACTAACGAAAATGAATGTATCCTAACTAAACTTTTGTCTAAAGATACCTGAAGTGTCACTCTTTGGAATATGTACGCGTGTCATTTGTTTTCAATCATTCCGACATACTCAGACCTGTTCTAATGGAATCTACCGAAAATCGGCACGAACTTTCCGGACAACCCAATATTTAGTCTTCTCTGCACAGGATAAATCCGGGATAGTTCGACTATTTTTTGGAAAAAAGGAATTGCATTGTTGGATTTTTATATTTTTGTTGTTTTGGGCAAATTAAGGCAGCGCATAAATTATTTAGAATATATATAAATCATACTTCGCAACATATTAAAATATTTATATCTTTTTTAACCTTTTAGGCACGATGCGCCACTATAGTGGCTTTCACGGATGTCATCTCTCTGTACGACGGGTCACTATAGCGACTTTCACGAATGTCAATACTCAATTGTATTATTAATTATTAAAGTAAATTATCAAAGTTAAAGTATACGTATCATATCTTTGGGAAAAATTATAATTTAATCATCGAAAACTTCATTCCAATGTACTCGCGTAGAGAACAGCATTATTCATCACACATTGTAATGCTGTATCGTTTACGCGTAATTCGTGTCGAACGCTGCCGTACAGAGAAACAGCCCCTCGTAAAGTTCAGCCGTGTCTAAGAGGTTAACCAAGAAATACCAACATTGCAAATATTGGTTATTCAAATATAAATTATTTCAAATATAAATTATACAAAATATAATACAAGAGAAAATTAGTTGATATGTTGCTTTTTCTTAAATTTTTCGCATAAAGCACAAATGTTCTCTATGCTTAAAGTATCCATCATGAAACCAACGTCCGCATCTTACAGATTTAACACTAGAATTACCAAAATGGTTAAAATGACTCATTCGTCATTTTTTACAGAATCTTTATAAATTAACTATGGTGCCTTTGTGCAGATTTTCCACGATTTTCTATTAAAAATATAGATAAACTGTTGTCTAAATTGCACTACATATTATTTTATATACTTTTATATATTTTATATACTATTATTTTATATATTTTATATACATTTTGATTTCCTCGGTAGAAATAAGTATACTTTAATCGTCGGTAGTTCTAGTATTAACCCAATCCTCGTTTGCCAAGATTTTGAAATACTTTTTTTAATTTTACTTTCGTGTATGCACAAAACCTTAAATGTAATTTATAAAATATATACGGTTTTGCAACAGTTGTCAGTACGAGAATAATAATAAGCCGATTTACTAGTTTTATTTTGAGATATCAATACTGACCGGTCTCTCCCGATGGTCAAACTATTCCGGACTTACCCTGCATCCAAGCTGAATATATTAAATTCAAATTAATTAAAAAATATTATTTCTCTCCCAGAAAGCATTATCTTTGTTAATACACGTATATTTTTGCAACGTTTAATCTTTGTTTAAGGTTTGGCTTATTAACATACGGTTTCTTCATTGGCGCTCTACCGTAAAAAATATTATTTCGTAAGATTCGTCGAGACAATTCGAGGCGAACTTGTTTGTCGAATGATTTAGTAATCATGTTTGTGAATGCAAAAGTAGCACAATTTTTTATATCACGAACGATAGCTTTCTCTTCTCTCCTTAATAACTTTTTTGTACAGTTAGAACGAGCTTTGTTAGCAACAATTCCTTGAATTTTTAACTTTTTTCTAATATAATAGTCTACGAACTTACATTTGTTTCAAGGTTTTGTGATTTCGTTATGATTTTTTTATCCTTACGTAGGAGGGAAGGTGGTAATTTAACCTTGTCGGTAAATTGGAATCCTGCGGTAAAAATAATATTTTAACTGCCATGTGTTGCACAGTATCTTAATTATATACAATTTAACAATGACGTAAAAGTAAAAGCGTGCGAATTTCAAGCTTGTTTACTCCGGTGACACAATTTCAAATATTTTTATATTTTTATCGTACGCAAAAGTTTTTTTTTCGTATAACTTGTTTAGATATCTGCTATTTGCAGTGATTCTAATGTAGGCGTGCTTTATGATGTACTTAAGATAGTCAATTGTATGTAATCTTGAGACATCCCTCCTGTTATAGATACCGTATTGTTTTAAACGCTTGAATTAAATTAAATTAAATTTTTAAACGCACAAAGTACTGAAATATGTATGTTTCACTAATTACAAGTTTACAGTTATTTTTTTATTTTATTACTAAGATTCATTTATTTACTTAAATTAACATAAATAGTTTCCACATGAACGAAAAAAGAAACATGAAAAATCAATTGTATCAAATGTAAACTTTCGAATACTTTCGCAAATCACTGTCCATGAAAAATGAATTTGAAGCTTAATAATCGTCTCCATAAGGTCGTAATTGTTATCATAGTTTCCAATTTTTAAAGTATACTGTATCCATACATTACTCTGTCGAATGCAGAGGTGTTCAAAATCACACAATACACTCAGTGTATAAGGGAAATAGAAAAATTGAAAGTATTTATTGCGTTTTCACGCGAAAACGTTTCTATAACAACAACGCACTGTATCGAAAAATCTGGAAAAAAAATTGAGAACAATAATCATACCAATATATATATATAACTATTGTGAAAGTAAAAATTTAGTCGTTCGAAAACTTTAACCTGAAGTCTGTATTTTTTGACATTTCTTTGAGTTTTTGATTTTCTGCATTCAGGATTTGTAACGAAAAAATCTGAAAAAGTTCATAACCGTAAATAATCATGTCTACAATATTCTAGAATTTTTTTTTTAGAATTTTCGTATACAATTAAATAAGAAGAATGCGATAAAAATAGGTGATCCAAATTTTCCATGCAATTACCCTTCTGTTTGAGATAAAGAGTTGAAACCAGATGTGGGATGTTTTCTTTTAGTAAGCGATCGAAAGGTGCATTGCCAGGTAAAATCGGTTCAAGGGCGCTTTTGAACATTTTATCCTGCTATACCCTTCAAGCGGTTTGTCTGCACAAACGATTACAACCTAACCCGAACCTAATCCGAACCTAACCGACCGGTTTCACAAGGCTAGAACATCGCGTATCGCTACTTGTGCTGACTCGTCACAAAAATAGTGGAGTTAACTCCACGAAACATTAACCGGGAAAAAGTGTGATCACTTATCCGGCTACTACTTTATTGATAAATTAGACAAAACTATGAAATAAAAACACGGTTATAAATCATTAAGAAATACCTACAATGGCTATTAACAAGTTAGCTGTTTCTGACGAGTATACTCGTCGTGAAAAAAGTACAAAATTTTGTGTTATGACCAGTATATTCGTCGTGAGCAAAAAGTAGTGACAATTTGTAGTTTGAATTGCAATTTTAGTGAAAAATAAAATATATTCGTGAACTTGAAGATGTTTGAAATATTTTGAGGCCAAGTCGAAATAAAGGGAACGAATAAAAGTTTATAAATAATTATTATGAAAAAACCGTATATAGTATTATAATCGTAAATGTATTGTTGTCTTTTATTAGTCATCACTAAAGCAATTATGGGTTTATATTACTGTTTTAGCCTATACAATACAGTACTGTGCAAAAGTCTTAGACCATCTACATTATTGATCTTGTAACTGTAATTGAACATATTTTAGAGAAGCATTTCTTAACACTGTTAAATTCAAATTTTTCCATATTGCCTTTCTTGTGTTGGTCGTGCATAATTTTATCCGGTGAAAATATGTTTTAAAAATTCTTTAACAAGCAGAGCCTTGATTAAAATATTATAGAACGCTTATGCAAAGTATAAGGGAAACATATGAAGAAAGCCGAAAAGGAAAAAATCAGCTTCTTAAATTGTCGATAACAGAATGGCAGGAAATGCAAAATGAGTTTCTTAAAATTTTTTCAACAATTATCTAAAAAAAGAAAAAAAAAAACTGTCGTGTAGCGAAAGTAAAAAGAGAATGCACAAAATATTGATTGTTTTAAATTAATCAATATTTCTCAATCTAATTAACACCTCGTGAATCTAATTCTTAAAAAAAAAGAAAGAAATAACGTCGAAATAAAAATAATATTAATCCATCTTAAATTCGTTTCTAAGATAGCAAAATATTTTTTTTGGCAGGTGGTCTAAGACTTTTGCACAGTACTATATATGCACATTGTTATAAAAATAATATTTGGAAAGAATCGCGTTATTGGTGTTCAATTTGCGAAGTTCTATTATGCATTGTAACTATTATGCTTTGTAAGAAATTAATTAATGAATTAAAATTAATTTTTCATGTTTTTTTCGTTCATATGCAAATTATTTGTGTTAATTTAAGTAAATAAATGAATCTGGGTAATAAAATAAAAAAAATAAAAGCCATTTCACTACAACTTAATTCCAAATTACACATACTCTGTGTTTGACGAGTATACTCGTCATCGCTTAATTTGTGCGACGCAATTTAGATACACATTTTCCAGAAGTCGAAACAGCTAACTAGTTATAAGTATTTACTCTTCACGGCACTTGTTTTGACACGTACATGTTGATTAATTAGATTCAAGTATATTTAATTTTTTATCGTTTAATAATACTTTTATGTAGTTACAAAAATTTGACGTCCTGAAAATGAAACGTAAAGAGTAATCAAACAACATCTCATTAAAAAACATACCTGTTTTTTGTAACCACTGTATAAGAGTATGTTACGCTCTTGTACGATTCTTGCTGTAAAAAATGATACAATACATAATTGCATAATTAGCCTGGTAAAAACTCATAAAAATCTGATGTAGCAAAAAGTGTCGTACCAGTGATTTAATTTTTTTCTATTTTTTTTTCCATTGAATATCT
Organism: Ctenoplectra terminalis; assembly: GCA_019453375.1. NCBI lineage: Eukaryota > Metazoa > Arthropoda > Insecta > Hymenoptera > Apidae > Ctenoplectra > Ctenoplectra terminalis. The sequence goes on along the minus strand of SMSQ01002790.1, from coordinate 5,932 downwards.
TTATATCAATCATTCTACATAAATGTTTTACATTATTCTACTATTATAAAAAATGATACGAAGTTAGAAATACAGTATGTAAATTACACACAAACAGTATGTAAAGAATATCTATTCTTTATTAGTTATGATTTGTTGGTATCAAAATTGTAATTCGATCAAAATGATCTGAAGTAATACAGTACGGAATAAAACTGAGCAATAAATTGATTTTTAAGTTAAAATGAAAAAAGGAAAGAAAGAATAAAGCAGAAGAAATATTTTACCAATTGTATATTATTATATTAAACTATCGATTGATTTTCGTTTATACTATTATATTATTGTATTATATATAACATTACGAGCAAATCTTCCTCTTCGTCTATCATTTTAATAACCAAAAATTGAACGTGTTCGTTTTGCACGAAAATGAATAATTAGCAGTAAATTACCTAATTTGTTATTATAGACTTTTCCTTGAAGTTCTTACTGCGACAAATAATTCAGCAAGTTGTCGTACACGTAATATCAATCGCAAATAATAGTAGAAACCAGCACAGATAAACACAGTGTGACGTTGAGGAACGACTCGCAATTACTTCTGTGTATAGTCATAGAAGGACAAAGCGCATAATACTCTGGTACGAAAAAACTTGATTCCCTCATGGCGACTGTGCATTTACGACCCTGAAACCTGCTGCATCATCCCTCCTCTTTGGTAACTTCTTCTTTTAGATCTTCTTGATCCTGATTGCCTGCTTTACGTCGGGTCCTGTTCACCCTTCCAGCGAGCCTTTCACATCCAAGTTTTTTATTTTATTCCAACGCACACCAGTTGTTACGCGTACTTCCACATTCACATTTTACGATTATTTTATCAGTGACTTTCTTCCGTCCTACTTAGATTAATTTCCTTGCGATCCTAAGAAAAATGAGATCAAAATGCAGAAAATTAATCACAGTAAAACCAGATTCGATTATGACCATTCTGTTCCCTTGTTTTTTCGTCGACATACAGTTAAGTTGGAAATTACTTCCTCGATCATAACGATATTATGCTTTTTTTTTTGTAAAATAATAGAAAAAACAACCTCTGAAGTAAAATAACAGCTTAAGTATCAATAAAACATGGATTTTACTCGCTTATAATTGTTTTAATTGTAGTAGTCTTTTAAATAATAAAGTACGTAAGTACTTATCTCAGTATCGTTAGTTCTTAGGAAAAATCAAAATAACACTTATGTTTTTTTTTTCTTTTTTTTGTGATTGAAATCATATACAAATGCTTGCAATTGTTATTACATTTTGTTAAGGAAAGGCACTCATATGAAAATTAATTACTAATTATTTTCTAATAAAATGAAAGTCTACGCGGTATCATACTTATGATGCAAATGTCCGGATATATTTTTCCGTCAAAATATCTTGTTAAACTTGTAGGTATAGAAACTGACAATAAGTGCACTGCAAGAAAAAGAATGCCCAACATACGGTACAGGTGGTTTCTGTTTCTAGTCACTACTCTAAGAGAAAAAACTTAATAACTCTGACAAAAATAAAGTTTTCGGGTTGAAATTTTTTGGACAGACAGGTTATATTAAATAATGAAAAGACAAGGGTATGGATTTTTCAATCCAATTATTTTTTCTTAAATGATTTCGTTTTAAATAGCAAAAAAAATATTGGTACAACAGTAATTTTTATACAGTTCATATCAGCGTGAAAAATAATATAGAACAATAAAGAAATGTGTTTATCAAATTTTATCTAGAAAATAATTAGAAATTGCACATGAGTGCAAAGTTTACTTAACATTTTTTCTATTTTGACAATGATTTTAAATTATAAAGTTTTGATAATAAATTATTCAATTCCAGAGAATTAAGTAGAGTAATATTTAGAAGTTTGTTAAACCATTCCGAATGTGGTTACAATATATCGGATAATTATTTTACAATTAATTTGGTTTCTACCTATCCTTTTGGTTAACTATCAATATTTTGACAATGAAAATGAGACGAAGCTATCCATAACCGCCATTCTTGTTCGATCTTATACCATTAGACCTTTTTTTATAGATTTTATTAACAATATAATATCAATTCTTTAAATTAAATCATTTATTCCATTATTAAATTTACGTTAAAGATATTTTAACTCTCTATAGCCTGAATTTTGTCTGCTTATTAGAGAAAAAACTGCGATTGATTACAGTTTTTCACTTTTATTTGAAAATTTTTAAACTAATAATTGCTATGGAAGGATCGTAGTATCGCTACAGTAATACAGTAATCAAATTTTATAGCACAGTGATAACTGAATAAAATTAATTTTTTAAAATATAGATACATTAGTTTGTAACTTTTAAGTCACGCGGTGTCATAGAGGGTTAATTAAAGAAGTTAAATACCGGACATTAAAATTAGAACTTTACATGTAAGGATGAAATACTTGTAACACTTTTAAACATATTTTCTATTTCTGTGTTTCTTTTTTTTATTTTAGACATTGTTAATACAGTATAAATATGTTGGTGAATATGTAGTATAAATAGGAGGGAAAATTTAAAGCATTTTTAATAAAACACAGACCTTGCACTTGTTGCATGTGTTTCTTTTACATGTGCTTTATCTTCTGAGATTTTCCAGGGCAATTCTCCAGTTATCTATTTTTAGAAAATGAGAACGTCACGTCGTCACGACACGCAAGATATTTTTGCAACTGGACCACCGTCTGATCATTTATTTTCAAACTTGAAACGGGGAATGTGTAAACAAAGGACGGATAAACACATACAAACCACACACGTTACGATCTCACGCATTTCTGCATTTGCATGCGTAAACACAGAAAGTTTATATTGTTACAGTCTAGATTAATGCGTTTTCAATATCGAACTGAATTCATACATTATAAAATAAGAATAAGAACAGGCACAATAATCTTCACTGTACCAATGCGGTGAAAGTATTTTATAATATCTGGGTTAGATAGTCTTTTATTAAGTTTTACATGAAACATATTTTGAATTACGTTAACACTTTGAAGGCCGCTGTCACGTGCGTGTGACTTTGTACAGCTATTTTCTGGAAATGGTTTCTTGCCGCCATTTCGATGTTTGTAAACTAATGCATACCGATGCTATTTTTAAAGAAATATTAAAAATAGTGTAACAGTGATCTTAACGCTTTTCTTATTAATAATTATGTTAGGAACGATTGTGTAAATATTGCCGGCGCTAATCTAAAGGCGATGCGAAAAATGTGCGGCCGTCAAAGTGTTAAATCCTCAATGTCCTCTGCCCGTTTTTTTTCTCTCTTATTCAGTATTTTCGGACTTTGATCTTAACGCATATACTACAACTTTTTATTCAACATCATTCACAAGCAAGAATTACATACCCACTGCATAAATATACACTAGAGCAGGGATGACCAACCATTTTTTACAACGGGCCAACTGCAAATTTAAAAATGTTGTGCGGGCAGCATGTAAGAAGCTTACGATAATACAAACACTGAATGATGAACTCAAGTTAGCTCTTTATTAACAAAATAAACCTAGTATAACAAATTACAGAAATAAAACACTGATCATTACATACTATTAAAAAAAACGGCGAAAGATATATGTGGAAAAAGATTATCTATGATGTCGGCATGATTTCCAAAAATTACGTTAACACGCCTAGTGTACGATGAGGCTGCGGGACGCTGTAGGAATTTTTAAAAGTAAAAATGTAAAATTTTTGAAGGGCCGCATGAGAAAGTGTGACGGGCCGCGGGTTGCTCATCCCTGCACTAGAGAGTATATGAATGATTTGAATACTTTGAGAATTATAAAATTTTGTGATAAATAAAAAACTTTGAGAAAATACACTTTGAATACTTGACGTTTATACGACACCAAAAAAGTATGTGGAAATTAATAGTTCTATCAGTTTTAAAAATTAAGGCGCATCGTTAAAATATGTAAACATGTTTGATTAACACTTTGACGGCCGCACATTTTTCGCATCGCCTTTAGATTAGCGCCGGCAATATTTACACAATCGTTCCTAACATAATTATTAATAAGAAAAGCTTTAAGATCACTGTTACACTATTTTTAATATTTCTTTAAAAATAGCATCGGTATGCATTAGTTTACAAACATCGAAATGGCGGCAAGAAACCATTTCCAGAAAATAGCTGTACAAAGTCACACGCACGTGACAGCGGCCTTCAAAGTGTTAAAGAAACAACTACAATACGAAATTTTGCGTCCTGACTGCTTTTAAAGAACCACAACGCGTTGTGGCATTATGAAAAAATATCACAACGCGTTGTAGTTGTTACCTTCTGCAAGTTTTCACCAATTTTCAGACAAAGTAACAATAAATAAATTAGAGTTAGATTTGGGTACTGCATCGATACAAAATATCAAATCGTTTAAAAAATATCAAATTTAATTCTAAGTGTAATTTGTTGCATACAATACCGTTAATCCTAAATTTAATTTGTTGCCAATCGTAATGTTACGTGTACATTTGATTAATGAAAAAGTAAACTTGTAAAGAGTTCATTTATCGTTACCTTTTCAAAAAATTGGTAAAAATTTGTTTCACACCGCATTGTAACCGCAAAATGTAATAACCACAACGCGTTTTGGTATTTTTATAATGGCAGAACGCATTGCGGTTCTTTAAAAGCAGCCAGAACACAAAATTTCGTGTTGTGGCTGTTTCTTTGAACCTACAACGCGTTTTGGTCGTCTTTTTCGTTCACTGAGTATTTTCAGACTTTGAGCGTAACGTATACATCGTGTACATTAAATTAAAATCAAAGAAAAGTGAAATTGCGTTAAATAACGCTACACAAGAATATTTTGCTCTGATTAAAAATGATATAAATTAAAGAAAAAGGTTACTCGATAGAATGACCGAATTACTTATAATAAATTCGAAAGGTAACGCCCACATTATGTTGAAACATGCTCATTAGTATTAAACAAACTAATCGTGCCATCTCTTACACTACCGTCCATAAGTATTTGACCACCTTCGATTTATCTAAAATGTACAAAACATATTCGAAATAAAACATCTCAATGTAATTTTTACTACAGTATTTTTCTCTTACACTTATACAAAGATCATGTTTGTATGTCAATCATATAAATTTATATGCATTCTACTTAGAGCTATTTACATTATAATTTTAATATCAATTTTTTGATCCGATTCCACCAAGTGGTCAAATACTTATGGACGGTAGTGTACCTGCATCATAAACTTCATATTTTTCATAGCATTCAATAGTTATTAACACGAACTATCGGCGATTAAAGTAGACTTATTTGTACCAATAAAATCAAAATGATAGATATTTGAGAAAATATCTATAATAAGGGTAACGATTCTTTGCGCATATTTTTTTTACAAAAAATCATGGAAAATTCTCAAAAATTCATTATTGTAAATTTATAAAATTTCTATAATTATACTCTTGCACTGGTTGCCAGTATTATAGCGCTGTAGAAGAGTGCACATTATGTAGCAGAGTTCGCGTTAAGTATTATCAGCGAATTTACTTTGCTGTATCACACAGTTGATCGTCTTTGTAAAAATGATTTAAATCTCTGTTAATAGCATAGAAGCAGTAATGATTTTTACTCGGAGGAGTTTCACAGATGGCATGCATAATAGTTGTTCGTGCATCCAGAAAATTTTGCGGGTAACCACTATAGCGGTCAACCACCTCGAAAGGATTATGTATTTAAAGAATCAATGAGATTATAGTATAATCATATATAGAGTGTGACATACACTACCATCCATAAGTATTTGACCACAAAAAATTGACATTAAAGTTATAATGTAAATACCTCTAAGTAGAATGCATATAAATTTATATGATCGACATACAAACATGATCTATCAAACATGATTTATATAAGTGGAAGAGAGAAA
>SMSQ01002777.1:10206-48113 GCA_019453375.1 Ctenoplectra terminalis | reverse complement strand
GATCTTCACTATTAATTAAACATTTAAGTAAGCAAATATTATAGCGTTACAGAAAGAAATTGATAAATGTAACTCTAAGTGTAACTTAAAATTAAAACTAACCCGAACTTCGATCTTCACTATTAATTAAACATTTAAGTAAGCAAATATTATAGCGTTACAGAAAGAAATTGATAAATGTAACTCTAAGTGTGACTTAAAATTAAAACTAACCCGAACTTTGATCTCTAGTATTAATTAAACATTCAAACATGCAAATATTAGAGCGTTACAGACAGAAATTGAGAAACGTAGCTTAACTTAAAAATAAAACTAACCCGAACCTCGATCTTTACTATTAATTAAACATTTAGATAAACAAATATTATAGTGTTACAAACAGAAATTGAGAAATGTAAGTTTAAGTGTGACTTAAAATTAAAACTAACCCGAAGCTCGATCTCTATTATTAATTTAACACTTAACACTAAAACTACCAAAGCGGCCAAAATGACCGGCTTGTAATTTCTCACAGAAATTCGGACAATTTTTCGTAATTTTTTGTGAAAAATATAGATAAAGGTTTGTTTTCCTTACGTTATATTTTTTTACAGGCTACCTACCATTTTTGTTTTTTTGGATACAAATAATTTACTCTAAGAGGTTCATAGGTTGAAAAAATAGGCTAATAAAAATAATCTACTTTACTCGTCGGTAGGTTTAGTGTTAAATATGCAAATATTACAGCGCGAGAAACAGAAATTAATAAATCTAACTTAACTTAAAAATAAAACTAACCCGAACCTCGATCTTTACTATTTAACACTAAACCTACCGACGATTAAATTATACCTATTTGTATCAAGGAAATTACAATAGTAGATACTTGGAAACATACAAAATGCGTCAGAAACAAATCTTTGATCGTATATTTTACAGAAAATCACGAAAAAATACCCAAAAGTGCACCGTTGATAATTTATAAAATTTAGGTAAGAAATTACGAATCGGTCATTCGACCGCTTTGGTAGCTTTAGTGTTAATTAAACACTCAAACATGCAAATATTATAGCGTTACAGACAGAAATTGATAAATGTAACTCCAAGTGTAATTTAAAATTAAAACTAACCCGAACCTCGATCTCTACTATTAATTAAACACTTAAACATGCAAATATTACAGCGTTACGAACAGAAATTGAGAAATGTAGCTTCAAGTACATTATTCACGTCCACGAATGTGTCAGCAAATGAAAATTAACGAAATCTTTTTTTTTTCCAGGTCGAAACGTTCTGCTCGACGTACAATCCGGACGTTTACGTGGTAGTTTACTCTGTTGTGGATAGACGAAGCTTAAAAATGGCGGAGGAGACGTTGCTGTATCTGTGGAAGAGCGATTACATGGCCAGTCGCGGTGTTATTCTCGTCGGAAACAAAGTCGATCTTGAGAGGAAACGCGAAGTTCCGTCCGTTGGTAAGTGGCAGAGATGAAATATAAATTTCTAACGAGTCACGCGCGTCAATTATTTATTAGCCGCCGAAAGGAATTGTTTGCCGTCAAACAGTACGATCTCGTACGATTTAAATTGCAAATATCGTCCAACTGTTCCGCGTGTTTACAGCTTTGAGGATTAATTTTTAAAATGGCGTGTCGTTTCTCGTTTTACGATGTAACTCGGAAAATGGTTGCGAATAAAATGGCTGCCGATAAAGCGTGCGTTTAACGTTGCAACGTTTTCGCGTGCTCGATAAAAACTCGTTTAAAATCGTCCAAATAATTTGTTCCGAGTTTTAACGACGGTGTTGTAACACGCGTGGAATTAAAAATTTTATCGGAGATTTAATAAGGCAAGTTTTTATATTAACGCTAGATTCACGGAACCCGTCAATTTGACGCTGTTCAGATTTCGTGCTTCAGTTTAGGAATCATGCGTGCGGAAAATGTAAACTCAAAATGAAATTTATATAGAAAAATCTGCTAAATAAATCTCTGCTTATAGAAATCTATTAATTCGAAGCGAACCGAATTAATGATATTACAAAAAATTTGTATTTCAATGTAACCATCAAAATGATCCTATCAATGCCCGTAAACCTAGTGTTGAAGACCGGTCACGATTTTCAGCNTGTAACCATCAAAATGATCCTATCAATGCCCGTAAACCTAGTGTTAAAGACCGGTCACGATTTTCAGGGGCCGTAGAGACTTTAAAACAAAAAAATCGAAAGTATTACTGGACTCAACACTGAAACTAAACGATCAAAATGACTGACTTGTAATTTCTTAAATGTAGAACATACATTTGTGTATAAATTTACAGTGACGCAATCTGAGAGATTTTTATACGAATTTCTGTAAAAAATATAGACGAAGATACGTTTTCCTTGCTTCGTGTATTTTTTAGAACACCTATCTTTTTTATTTCTTGGAGTACAAATTGGTCTACTTCGATCGTAGGTAGTTTTAGTGTTAAACTACGTAACATCGTAGGATATTTCAATTGCTATTTCTATTTGAAAAGAAAATTGGACTGAGTTTTTCTTACGAAAGGAATTTTGTTTCTTCATTTTCTTAACGCTTTCTTCTGTAACCTTTCTTTAAGGCAGACTTAATAATTGACTGATTTTGTTAAAATTAAAGACTTTGCAATTCAGAAGAATTGTGATAGAACACAAAGCTCGTGATACAATTACTACGTCAGTAGTATTCTTAAATACATTTTTATTTTCAACATAAATAAAATTGCAGGAAAATGAATCATAACATAATTAGTAACATTAAACCTTCGTTGCATCGTGTTACAAATATCCAGCACATTGTTTATCTTTAATTGTTCGCCTTGTAATTTGGTTACATTAATTAGTTACGTTAATTTACGTTAATTAGCTACCTTCGGAGCAATGTAACTAATTGACCGAAGTGGACCGAATAACCAATTTGCAATTTCTCATATAAATTCTATTTTACAATACACTTTTAAAGATTCTTTTTTCTCGAATAAAAATATATTTCCCTTGCATCTTATATTTTTTTCACCTATTTTAAATTCTCAGTTAGAAATAAATACACTCTAATCGTCGCTGGTTCTAATATTAACAGTACAATGTTTTAAAAAGGAAAAAAATATATTATCGCTGCTGGTTCGCGTAATTTCTTTAAAAATAAAAATAAAAAAAGAAAATCGTGCAACGAAGGGTTAAGATCCTCAGTAACGATTAACTTAACTTCCTCCTCCAACGAGATAAAAACCTTTTAAACGAAAAAAGCTCAAGGAAAAATAAGCTTATTGCCCACGTTGATTAATGCTCGTATTTTTATCCCTGTCAAGGCTGTTACCCTTATCTGTTTCCTGTTAACTACTCGAACGTTGAAACTGACAATTGCCACTTTGCGTGATGATAATTATCGAGAACGCTTTCGTGTTCTGCAGATACTAAGTACGATCGAGTCAAGCTTGCTAACGTGATCCAGGATTAAGAAAACGCGACACTTTTTCTTCGCGAATTGTGTCGTTATATTTTCAAACACCGATGATAACTGCATTATTAATTAACTGCTTATCGGTCAATCAATGCCGACGGGAATTTAATTTTTTAACGCTAGAACTATCGTAATTTCTCATAGAAATTTTATAGATTTACGGTGGCGCGTTTTTACGGATTTTGTGCAGAAACAATTTATTTGAATTAATATTTTTTTTAAGCACTTGTCATTTTCATTTCTTCGCTACGAACAAGTCTACTTTAATCGTCGGTAGTTCTAGTGTTAATTACTATCACAACACAGTCACAAAATCGACGTGGCGTTCAACGTGTTAACACTGAAGCTAATTTCTCGCTCAAATTTTATAAATTATTAACCGTGCAATTTCGTGTATCTTTTTGTGATTTTCTGTAAGATATGCGGTCAAAGATTTGTTTCTGCTGCATTACGTATTTCTCCAAGTATCTATCTGAACCGTGGAACCGTTCCAACAGACCCAGTCTATAAAAGGCGAACAAAGTATCACAAACAAGTTTTCAACTTCTGTTCCAACAGTTGGCCGACGTTTGGCGAACAACTGTGGCTGCAAGTTCATCGAAACTTCTTCTGGGCTGGCTCATCACGTGGACGAGCTACTGGTTGGTATTCTGGCGCAGATCAAGCTGAATCCACAACGAGACCGGGACCAAGCAACCAGGCGAAGGAGGAGCAAACACCGGAGAAGAATTCTGAAACACCTGTTGGGCTTCAAGAGGAAAACGAAGAGCTGCGAAGATTTGTTCGTTCTCTAACGTTTCTCCGATAGAAAAGACGGCGTGAAAATTTAATTTGTCGATCGTTTGATTATCGTGTACGTAAGGTTCGAGTTAGGATAGTTAGCGGAGGCTGGATAAATTAGAGTAAGACGTAAGGATAAGATTATGGAAAGGTTCCGAGTATCATCGTTCATTGGAAATAGGAAGTAAACAGAGGACGGTATTTTTCTGGAATCGATTGAATGGTTCTGGAGATCTTTCTAGACGGATTTCTATATTCCGAAACATCGATTTAAACATATTGGGATAGTTTGTAGAGGATTTTCTTCATAAATTGAATCTAGACGCGAAATAAGAGCGTAAAAGTGGTATTTTTAATTTCGAGCACGTCTGAAGTGGAAACCATTAGCGCAATTGAAAGATTTATCATTTTTTTATAATATTCTTGAGCAAATTTTCTGTGAAGTATTTAATGGAGATTTAAGTAAAGTTTTTCGTTTTTTTATTCTTATGGATATTTAAAAATATTCTTGAGAAAATTTTCTGTGAAGTATTTAATGGAGATTTAAGTAAAGTTTTTGTTATTTTATTCTTATGGATATTTAAAAATATTCTTGGCGAAATTTTCTGTGAAACGTTTAATGGAGATTAAGGAAGGTTTTCGTTTTTTTATTTTTATGGATTTTTGAAAGTATTCATGAGAAAATTTTCTGTGAAACGTTTAGGGGAGATTAAGGAAGATTTTTGTTCTTTTTAATTTTATGGATTTTTAAAAGTATTCTTCAGTAAATTTTCTGTGAAACGTTTAGTGGAGATTAAGTAAGGTTTTTGTTTCTTTTTGTTTTTATGGATTTTTTAAAATATTCATGAGAAAATTTTCTGTGAAATATTTAATGGAGATTAAGGAAGGTTTCTTTCTTTTTTTCTTTTTTTTAAGGCGAACGTAGCGGATTTTTGCTTCTAGATGCCTCGTACGAAACAGTATTGTAACACCACGACGAAAATTTTAAAGATACGATTAAGATTTAGAAGATAAGCGGTGAAAATAACGAAAGTGGATCATATCAGGTGTGTGTATTCGTTCTTGATGCGATTTACCATGTTTTAGAGTTCGTTATGAATTTCTTCACACACGATTCACCACGTTGCTGTGTCGTATTTTTTGCGTACGTATTATAAAAAGAAAATTTCTCTTTCTCCTCGAATATAATTTTATGCAGCAAAAGAGAGACGAAATAAAAATCATAAAAACGATTCATGTTGTTTGAAAGTTAATTCCTGTTACAAGAAGAAGAAATGTTTAAAAAAATAATGTAACCATAGCTAATGAATTTTATGTAGCTTTAACGTGCAACGATTCTTGGAGTATATTCGTAATTTCAATTCAGAGAGTTTAATATTTTTGTGGCGTTTTTGTGGAAAACAAACATTAGTCAATTATTATAAACTTTACGAAAAATAAAGTTCAGAAAGATAATAAAAATAAGAATTTCATCTATGTGGTTAAAAACTGAAGGACCGAATCTCCAGATTTAAATCGAATAAATAGAAAACCCAGAGACATCTCTTGGAATTGAGATTCTGCATTCTGCAGAATAAACTTGAGATTTAAATCTGAAAGGATTTTCCTGGGAAGATGAATTAGTGAACAAAAATAGTTGAAGAGATGTGTACAGCTCTCTGTTGATTGAATAAATTCAATTTCTAAAGTAAATTAACTAAATTGTTCCGATCCTTTGATAATATTCTAGAAAAACAAATTGGTAAAATAAATGGAACAAAAAATAACTAAATTTTGTAAAAATGTGTTGGTTAATACAAAATCAATTATAAACATTTGGAAACTATTTTGATTTCTTATGTAACAATGTAAAATATTATTTTCTGTTACAAAATTATTTTTTTCTACATTCATTAATTAATCTACTCCAATAGTAATGTGTAATAACTTATTCAGGTGTTATTAAATTTTTAAAAAGACGTTATCCGCTTGCAAATCTGGCTTAGAAAATTAAAATATCAACTGACGATTTTATTCTCTCATATTGTAAATCTTATATTTATATTATAAAATTCAAAACATGGAAATAGTCTGTTTAAATATGAACAAACTTGTATGTTGTCACGAAATACATTAAATCAATGTTTTACCTTCTCAATGATTCACGTTTATTAATTGATGATCAATTCCTGGATAAATCGAATTTTATAATATCAACTTTATAAATTATTCTCTTACTAATGGTAGTATGAAACCTAAACCATTAATATGTAATAACGTTGCATATTTAATAATCTATAACGTCACTTTTTACATTGTTCTTAAATATGTGTTATTGTTAATTATTTTATTTATTATTTTCATGTGCTTTACATTAAATTTCTGGTTACACGTTAAAATTTTTAAAATGTATAGGAACCGAACAATTTTTTTTTTTACAATTTTCAATATTTTTTTAAAATCGATACAAAAATCTTCTGCAGCATTATAAATTGATCTCTCAGAATTCTTTCAGTCAAACCTGATAAATTAAAATTCCGATTATCAATAAATTTGTAGTAGAATTAATAAAAAAGTGGAAGTTAATTAAAACATGTTTGAAACCTGAGAAAACATCGTTGCAATATTAATTATCATTTAATTAACACATTAGCTGTCACTATTATCAACGTCATTATTAATTTATATACATTACCTTCGCATACGTCCCACGTACAATTCACCCCTATTAAACGTTGCTTGATTTTTCTCGGAATACAAATCGATAATCAACAGTAGGAAACTAAAAAGAAAATATAACAAAGATAATTAATCAATTTACTCTAAATTTCGCTAAAATTCAATACTAAAACTAAAATAAAAATTCAATAAAATAACAAAGATAATTAATCAATTTATTCTAAATTTCACTAAAATTCAATAATGAAACTAAAATAAAAATTCAATAAAATAAAGATAATTAATCAATTTACTCTAAAACTAAAATTTGCAAAAAAAAAGAAAAAAAAGAAATACATCCTCTTAACATCACTTTCCAAAATAAAAACCTAAAATATACCTGCATGCAACGTGTTAAGAAGACAATAAATTATATTATATAGATTTAATAGACTTAACACGTTAAGCGCCACGCCGGTCTTTCTGAACCGACGCTTTTTCGTTTAGGCGCTGCTGGTTTCCAAAAACTGACAGTATTAAATATAATTCATTAATACTGACAGTATTAAATAATTAAATATAATATAATTCGAAAAAGAATAATATGTACCTTGCAATTCATTAATGGGTTCTATTGAATCACATTAAACAAAGATACAACTTTCCTTTGCAAGCTTTTACAATTTCCTTCTTAAATTCTTAATTATTTTCCCACCAAATGTTTTTCAATTAATATCACAACCTAACGGAAAGCCAACCAAAACCGCGTGGCGTTTAACGTGTTAATATATATAATTATATAGACTTAAATTATAAGTTTCTTAAATTATAAGTTTCTCAAATTATAAGTTTCTCAAATTATAAGTTTCTCTATATATATTTCTGTATAATGCGAAAAATTAGCCATTCATTTTATAACGATACCAAAAATATTTTTTTTTATTCTAAATTTATTAAGCGTCCAGCGACTCGTGAACGCGACTGTACGCGTTAATGCTTCTTACAAGCGGCTAAGGCAATTATAACAAAGCACAGCTCGTTACAGAAACGACCCAGCACACCGTAACAGCTCACTTGGGTAACACGGCAATGGAGAAGGTGGACAACAAGGTTTCGAAGCAGGAGGAGACGGATGTGGATGACACTTCGGCTGTGGAACGCAACAAGGACCAGGTACAATGGGTACTTTGCAACAAGGAGGTGACGGTGCACAACAAGGAGGTGCTGGTGGACAAGGTTGCGGACAACAGGAGGGTGGCGGTGGACAACAAGGGGTCGGTGGTGGACAACAAGGCCTCTGAGGAGGAAGAACAGCAGGCAACTCTTCAATTCTCGGCGGCAATACAATGGAACACGTGGGCGGAGGTGGTATACATGGACATTTGCTGAAAAAGACACGTTTATCGAAAATTGAACCCTCTAGAAAATTTTGTCCGCTTATCGGAGAAAAAATTACGATTGATCACAGTTTTTCACTTCGATTTGAAAATGTTTTAATAATTACCGTAGATGGATCGTGGTGTCGCTACAGTGATACAGTAATCAAATTTAATAGTACTCGATAAAATAAATTTTTTAACCCTCTATAGCCCGAATTTTGTCCGCTTATCGGAGAAAAATTACGATTGATCACAGTTTTTCACTTCGATTTGAAAATGTTTTAATAATTACTGTAGATGGATCGTGGTGTCGCTACGGTAATACAGTAATCAAATTTAATAGTACGATAACTTGATAAAATAAATTTTTTAACCCTCTATAGCCCGAATTTTGTCCGCTTATCGGAGAAAAAATTACGATTGATCACAGTTTTTCACTTCGATTTGAAAATGTTTTAATAATTACCGAACCGACGCTGAAATTTTCGTTTAGGCGTCGTTGGTTTCCGAAGACTGACACTATCGATTTAAAAAAATAATACCTTATAATTCATTAACGAGTTCTATTAAATCATGTTAAACAAAGTTACCGTTTTCCTTTGCAGATCTTTACAATTTTCTTCTTAAATTCTCAACTATTTTGCGACCAAATATTTTTGAATTACTATCACAGCACATAGTCTAAAGGAAAGTCGACCAAAATCGGCGTGGCGTTTAACGTGTTAACAATTACTGTAGATGGATCGTGGTGTCGATACAGTAATCAAATTTAATAATGCAATGATAACTAAAGAAAATTAATTTTTTAAAATATAGATACATCAATTTGTAACTTTTAAGTCACACGGTCCCATAGAGGTTTAAGCGAATTTTAACACTTGAACTACCGGAGTGATAAAAATGACTGGTTTGTAATTTTTTTTTCTGCAATCTATCAATTACAAACGCTGCATTTCTGTGGATTTTCACTAATTTTCTGTAAAAAATATGAAAAGAGATTTATTCGCCTTGATTGATATATTTTTTTTAAATACTCATCATTTTGATCTCTTTGAGTATTCTGGTATTAAAATTCTATATTTTTTTTTTTAACCCTTTGCAGACAAGTCGAATTGTCGCCTCCACAGCGACAGAATATGAGACGCCGATGCGAAGTTTCGTCGACCATTTGTCTATTTTCTATTTTATTGTCTGCCTTATCTAGATATTTAATTTATAATCTCGTTTCATATTGAAATTATCCTCCACCTGCAACGAATTAAAGTCGAAAGAGTGCTCGTCCGCAAAGTTTGGTTTTTTTAATTTTCTTTTAACTCGAGTGGTATTTCGTGAATTATATTTGTATCTAATATTGGATAATAATTTTCTTTTTTTTTTTTATGAAACAGGATTTGAAAGTATTAAATTATTGACACCGATGTTTAATGTTTTGAAAAGTTCTTGGTATACTAATCGATACATTTTGTTGATATAATAAAAATATACGTAGCAAAATTTAAGTATATTTTTTAATGAATTATGGCAGATTATATGCAAATGAAAATATAAATAATTCTGTGCTACAGAAAATGTCTATGCACGCTTTTATCAGATTATTGTTTAATTTTTAAAAGCGTTTATACACGCTCTTTGTAGCGAAGGTGTTAAGTGGGATTTAGTGATCAAGAATTTTAGTCTTTTGAAATGAAGATAGTATATTCAGCTGGTGGCTTAATATTTTTCTTATTTTTTAACGCTTTTTGCAGTGTTCAGTGGAATTATTATATATTGTGATGTATGGAGAAATAAATAAAAAATGTGAAACGAGGTTTTATAATTATATTTCACTATTGAAAAATATATTGAAAATAAAAGAACTATATAAATGCTTCAAAANTATTGACACCGATGTTTAATGTTTTGAAAAGTTCTTGGTATACTAATCGATACATTTTGTTGATATAATAAAAATATACGTAGCAAAATTTAAGTATATTTTTTAATGAATTATGGCAGATTATATGCAAATGAAAATATAAATAATTCTGTGCTACAGAAAATGTCTATGCACGCTTTTATCAGATTATTGTTTAATTTTTAAAAGCGTTTATACACGCTCTTTGTAGCGAAGGTGTTAAGTGGGATTTAGTGATCAAGAATTTTAGTCTTTTGAAATGAAGATAGTATATTCAGCTGGTGGCTTAATATTTTTCTTATTTTTTAACGCTTTTTGCAGTGTTCAGTGGAATTATTATATATTGTGATGTATGGAGAAATAAATAAAAAATGTGAAACGAGGTTTTATAATTATATTTCACTATTGAAAAATATATTGAAAATAAAAGAACTATTTTATTTTAAATTTCAGGTTTGAGGTTTCGATTCTTTTTGATTCAATTAAAAAGTTACTTTAATAAACGTACCAGCATTCCATAGCACAAAGTAAATATTTTATCTCCTCCATATCGTTCCATGTTCCTTGGGTTTTACTGCGACCGCCACAACTCATTTTTAATTCGAATAAAAAGTTACGCGATATCTTTTCAATTTACATTTGTCCCAATCGTTGAATTTAATTAATTACACATATATCTAAGCCATGACAAAGAATTTTGAATTTTTCGTTAAGCCAAATGGGTTATGATATGAAACAATAAAAAAATTTTCGAATCGTAATTAAAAAGAATTACTGAGAGAACTCTCGCTCCTTTGTTTTCACCCATAAAATCACTATGATATACCAACAAATATTGACAGATCAAATATTAAACATCTTTGAATAATATCATCCACACTTTGTATTACAATCTATATTAAAGTATTTTATAAAAATTATTTTCAGTACACACAAACATCCCATGAATTTGTACAAATTGATTACTATCATATAATGACTTCATCTCAAAAGAAAAGTACTTATCAACGATTAATGATACTAATAGCCTGTCTATTACCAAAAAGATTGCAACCTGTTTTCTTACATCCTGCAGGTTGGGAAAAAAAAAATTGTAATCAACGGTGTCCACAAAAGTTAAAAAAAAAATTGTTATATTTTTATTAATACAGGACCAACCACTGTATTCTTTTGGGCACCTACTTTCAAATGGGGTTTGGTGATAGCAGGCTTGGGAGACATTAATCGACCACCAAACACAATTTCTCTCAGTCAGACCGCAAGTCTTATGATTACCGGTGCTATATGGTCCAGGTATTTCTTAAACCATGCTAATTTCCTCTTAAAAAGTATTTCAAAATAAACACATAGCTTTAACCAACGTGAAAAAAAAGATTCTTACGAATTATTGATCCATCAGGTATTCGTTAGTTATTACACCAAAGAACTACAATCTGTTTAGCGTGAACGCGTTCACGAGCGTTACAGGAGCATACAATTTTATGCGCGGACTTATTTATCAATTGAACGAAGATTCAAAATGATGCTTCAACAAGAATGTACATAGTATACCATAAAAACAGAGATTTACAAAAATATTTTCTTCTGTACATTTATTTGGAAACATTATTTCACAGTGACACTGACTATTCGAATATCGTCGTACGGTTTGTCGGTTTTTGGGTTCGTCTTCACTTGACTGATATTTTGTACAACTTCCATTCCCTTCATCACTCTGCCAAATACAGTGTGTTTATTATCCAACCAAGGCTAAAATAAATATAGAATTAATAATAACTAATAATAACTAATAATAACCAATAATAACTAATAGTATACAACATTAATTATTATATCAGTAAGTGATAAAAATAAAAATATGTATTACTATAACTTACAGTTGGCGTCAAAGTAATAAAAAATTGACTGCCGTTTGTGTTCGGTCCAGCGTTGGCCATACTTAAAGTGTATGGTCTGTCATGCTTCAAGTGTGACCTAAATTCATCCTCGAACTCTCCTCCCCATATACTTTCTCCACCTGTACCGCTTCCGGTAGGATCTCCAGTTTGAATCATGAACCCTTTAATTACTCTATGAAATATGTGTCCATTGTAGTAGCCATTCTTTGAGTGAACGCAAAAATTCTCCACAGTTTTTGGAACGTCCTTGCCAAACAGATTCAGATGAATATCTCCGAGAGCTGTGTGAATGATAGCCGTGTCGTAAATCTTCTGTACGTTGGTTGCTTCCGTGGACGAAATAATGTCTTCCTTGGATGGCCTCTCGTTGAAGACGTCCCTGTCGCATTCTTGGCTTTTGGTATCTTCTGGTTCTCTCCTCGTGAACATGTAGAATCTATTCTTTTTATAAGCTGTGCAAAAGAGAGTTGGATCCGGACGGTTCATTTCCAGCGTTGGATTTTCCGCTGCCTCCATTTCTACGGTCACAGCAGCTGTAGTTTTCCTCGCTTTTCCCTGCAAATTTTTCAAATATAAATTGTTACAATGTGATCTTTGCAGACTCGTATAAATATTCTGTGATTTGTAAATTGTATAAATACTTGAAACAGTGCTAACTGCATGGGACGAATATTTTCAGGTTTCCCCATGATTTTAATACACCGGTTTGTATACAAATTGACAAGCTTCACACCTAACATTGTGCTGTATAAAATCATGTAACCAGACTCGTCAAAAGCTATGTTTCCCAAGTTTGTTTCCGTTTTATCCAATTCCCTTTCTACCGCCATTCTGAAAATTATGTTAGTTGAAAGATAACTTAACTCATTGCTTATTTTTATCAGCTTAAAACTCTATACCTTCGTCCAAATTCCATATTTGGCAACTGTTGTGTCATTTGCTGCAATTCGGTAAACCTTTGCAATGTTTCGTCAAATATTCTGTATAATTTTCCGGTACGGAAATTGAAGACCCTAACTTTTCTATCTCCACTCAGAGAAGCAAATCTTTTACCGTCCGGCGACACCGCTAAACCGCACGGATAGGTTTTATGTTTTGCGAACTCAAACAAGTCTGTATCTAGTTTAGAATCAAACGTAACGCATTTAGGAAATTTGTACTCCAGCTTAGGCCCTGTCCAGTACTCTAAAATCCCTGCTCTGTCTACAGAGATACATGTTTCGTACACAGGATTGTACTACGAACAATAAAAGTTTATATAAAATTCGTTGATAAGATCATAGAACGCAGTACTTATATTAATGTTTCCTACCTTCATAGCAACAACCTGTTTAGTGTGTAATTTTTCAAAGACATGTAACGGTACACTGGTTCCTTGTCCATCGTAGATAAAAATTTGATTCGATTCCTGAGCGGAAACTGCTACAGCAGATATTGCATCGCCAGGAGAGTATATCCATTCGCAACAAAGCGGTATAAAATCCATCTTTATCATGTTAATCATGTCTGAAATAAGACAATTGAACAACGAGTGTAACGTATCACAAACTATTTAAATGTGTGCACGATAAAAGATACTCACCAAAATTGATAACGTCAAAAATTTTTATTGTCTTGTCTAAGCTTACTGTACACGCATGGACGCCGTTGCAACTAGCAGCCATGGATTGTATAGCCAACAGGTGTGCACGAAAATGCTTAACGAACTCTATGAGCTCTTCTTGTTTCTTCCAAAATTTAACGTGACCATCGCAACTAGCTGTTATCACAAAATTTGATCTGTTTAAATATAAAATACCAAATTACATAATAATTATTATCGTAACGATTATTGTTACTACTATCGAAATTATTAAAATGTAAAAAAGTTTCAACGTAATAACGAATACCTACTTTGTTACCAAAATGTGAGTAATTACGTCTCTGTGCATATAGGATTTTTCGTAACACTCGCAGCACGGTAAGTTTTCTATGTATACCTGTTCGTATTCCAATACTGTAAAATTAAAATTAAATTCCATTAAAAGTGCTGTATTAAATTTGGTAGACTTTACAAACGTAAGGAATTTTATGAACTATTTTACACGGTTATAAATTATGTTTATCGCTTTTAAGTACAGTTTCATTAAAATTACATCAGAAGTAAAAAATTTGAAATATTAATATCGAATAATTCTGCGAATTATTAATTATTAATTATTCGAATTATTAGTTATTGAATATTCGAATTATTAGTTACTGAATATTCGAATTATTAGTTATTGAATATTCGAATTATTAGTTATTAATTATTCGAATTATTAGTTATTAAATATTCGAATTATTAATTATTAAATATTCGAATTATTAGTTATTAAATATTCGAATTATTAGTTATTAAATATTCGAATTATTAGTTATTAAATATTCGAATTATTAGTTATTAAATATTCGAATTATTAGTTATTAAATATTGGAATTATTAGTTATTGAATATTCGAATTATTAGTTATTAAATATTCGAATTATTAGTTATTAAATATTCGAATTATTAGTTACTGAATATTCCAATTATTAGTTATTAAATATTGGAATTATTAGTTATTAAATATTCGAATTATTATTTATTAAATATTCGAATTATTAGTTATTAAATATTCGAATTATTAAATGACGATTAAAAAATACCGATAATATAAATAATAATACAACAGTTTTGAGGTTATCACAAGATTCTCCCCGTATAATTAAGTTCTTACATACATTAACAACGATTTAAAATCGTGTGACAATTTCACATGGTACAGGAAAGTGGAAGATGAGGTAAAGGAGAACAGTTTTATTTAGTTTTTATAATATATTGCAATAAAAACAAATAGGAATAGGTTAGACGTATGAACCTTTCTGTTTCTTTTGAGGCGCAGCTTCCGAAGGCAATGGTCCAACCCAGTCATCGTCGTTATCGCATTCGTTGTACGCTCTCTTGTTATCTGACATTGTTGTAAAAATTCTAAAAGTAAATTATACTACAAATAACAAACTCTTTCAAACTGACGTTTATTACGACGCTGTTGGCGCTACGTTATCTTAAACACAAAGTATAATATAGTCTGAAACAGTATACTTTGATTCGTCGCTAAATGGCGCTAGTGTCGCGTGGTTTATATTTTAAGAACGCAAATATTTGAATTCCACTAAGAATTTTTGACGATTCAAATTGTTAAAGACTCAGACTAAAGCTTAGGATCCTAATTATTATTTGAAAAAAAGTTTCGCTACGATACTCCTTTCGGTTAATTTCTTATATACAATTTAAGATTTAATCGCTTATAACTATTGAACTAGTAGATCAATTTTAATAAAGCTAATTTTAAATGATAGCTGGAATTGTGAGCTTTAATTTAAGTCCTCAACGATTGAATAATTTTATCTAGAAGCCGAGATATTGGCAAAAAATGTTAGAAAGTTTAAAAAACGCGCGCCGCAGTCCCCTCCAACCTCTGTGTACAACACGACGAATAGAATTGGCGGTATATTTAAATCTAAATTTTTGCTCACAATTTAAACAATTGCTTATATCTCAGCAACTAATTAGAGTTTTTTAATCGTCGAGGGCTCAAATTAAAGGCTATAAACCTAACTATATCTTGAAAGAGGTTTTGTTGAGATATTCCATCTGATTCATTTGTTATAAACAATTTAAACTTCCATTGCTCGTAACTACCGAACCAATAGAATAATTTTGATGAAACTAATTTTAAATTGTAACCGGGTCACTATGCTTTAATTTGAGTTTCAACGATTGAATAATTTCTTCTGACAATTGAAATATGAATATTTTTGAAAGTCAATTTGAGAGTTTATCATTTATAACAAAATTTACATATGCTTATTTGTAACTAAAAAATATTATTAATATTCCAACGAGTCGGTTAAATTTCTGTTTTATCGTTAATATTATTTCTCGGTTACAATGTGTCTCAAATATAAGTTATAAAAAAATAATCAATTTTATCTACAAATTTAATTTAGTAAATATTTTTATAAATCATACGTTCATATTTTATAAATAAACAGATCTTAACGGTAAAACTAAAGCACGCAATAGTAAAACTAAATGTAAATCGTAAATCGTAATTAAATAAATCGCATTATTAAATTATTAAAAATTATTTAAAACGATTTTAATCAATTTGAAATTTTATAAAAATAGGAATTTTTTTTTTTTTTTTTTTTTTTTTAATACACCGTTTATCAAAATATAACATTATTTTTATATATTTATGAATGCACAGGTGATATTCTTTTTGTAATTAAATTGATGAGATATTCAAAATAAATGTTCGTTAATTAGAAGATTTTTGTGTATTCTGAAACTTATCAAAAATTTTAAGAAGCAAGTATATATTTAACCTATTCTGGTGATGAAATTTCATTGTAAGAAAGACGAAGCCGCGTGACGTGACTGTGTTGTACATAAGGGTTAGTTGTTAGTAATTTACTTGTAGAATAATTAATAGCGAATAACTTATTGTTATTGTTTATCCGAGAAACGTTAAAAGCTTGCCGTACTTCCTAATATGACTAGGTAAGTATACAAATTTTTAGGTTATATTTTTATACAGCAAATCAAAACATTCTATGAACAATTAGATTTCTTTTATTTCATTGCATAATAAGTAGTTTCGCGCGATACCTTTCGTCTAATTTATAATCTATAATAATTATTTGTTAACTAAAATTAAAAAAAAAAATTTCACGGTCACGTTTATTTGAAAACGTGTAAATTAAAAAAATTATCGTTTACACGAAGAGAGAGCAAATTACGTTAGAGACAATCATTTATGTCAACTATTTTACTGTACAAAGTTAGTAAGTATAATAGGTTTAACGTACGTTAAAATTGTATGATTCTGTGATTTTTAAAAGTCTAACTTTAATACATAAAACAGTTTAAAAAATAGTAATACGTACGTTTACGTCCGTGTAAAAATGTACGCGTGATATTTTTAAATATCCAAATTGTACGTTGAACAGTAGTAAATTATACAACCGTAATAAAGGAATGGTTGTAATAAATGTGTTTCGTATTTAGTAAAAGTGTGTAATTAAAAATTACAGATCAAAAATAGAGTTAGGAGATGTAACACCTCACAATATAAAACAACTCAAACTTCTTAACCAAGTGGTATTTCCAGTCTCTTATAATGAAAAATTCTACAAGGACGTTTTAGAAGCTGGAGAACTAGCAAAACTTGCGTATTACAATGACATAGTGGTATGTTGTATTTACGAGCAGAACGAGAGTAAAAGAACTGTGTTTACAAATGAAAGTCATTAATAAATCATCTGATTGTATCTTTTTCATTTTAGGTTGGCGCAGTTTGTTGTCGAGTAGATACTTCTGAAAACTCTAGGCGGTTGTATATTATGACATTGGGATGCCTTTATCCCTATAGAAGATTAGGAATAGGTACTGTAATGGTACAACATGTTTTAAATTACGTTAACAAAGATGGAAACTTTGATTCCATTTTTCTGTAAGTATTTAATTCAATTATATTAATTATATCGAATATTGTTTACGCAAGTGTATAAGTAATCGTTGTTACTTGTGTATCTTATTTGTTATTCACAGCCATGTTCAGATAAGTAATGAAGGAGCCATTGACTTTTATAAAAAATTTGGATTCGAAATAGTAGAAACGAAAGAACACTATTACAAACGAATAGAACCTGCAGATGCTCATGTATTACAAAAGACTTTACGTCCTAAAAATAATCAAACAAATAATCAACAAAGTAATCAATAAAAATCGTTAATCATTAATTTATCGCATCTCAAAAACCACATGTTTTCATAGTCTGGTAATAAAGTTATTTTTATTGTACTTCCCAGTGTGTTATAAGTTATAAAATTAGAGTTTTATAAATAATTTAATAAAGTTGACAAATACAATGTACATCCAAGTAAAAAATATAACTTAACAAATCCATAAATTATTAATATTCTGAACGAAAGATAACGTATAGTTCTTTTCAATTACTGCCAGCATTATACATATCACTTTTTTCTTTTCTTTTTTTTTAATATCATTTCAACTAAATTTAAATCACATTTATAATCATTTATTTATGCCTAATACATTTAACGACCTGTATCAGCTGCATAAATATTAGACAACATTACAGTGCTGAGAACTGAAACAATCTCAAATATTTTTTATAACGTACATCTAGTCTTTTCATTTTTTTAACCTTTTTTCTTTTTCTTTCTAAATAAAAAAAAATCGAAAGCTAAAATTTCTGCGATTGCATACTCAATGAATATAATACAACGATATTAGAATTTTAACATTATCATTTAAGTACGATGCTTTGAGATTATTTGACTTTGAACTAGATATTTAATACATGTATCGTTAATGAAATATAAATATATATAATATAAAATATGTAGATAGAAACACATTTATCACGTTCACGCACCAATACATAAAGCTTTTGGGATATTGCAAATTATTGTTAGTCTTTGTACATAACGAATCAATTAAAATTGACATCTAAGAAACAACAATAGCAAAGAAACGTTTGTTCCCGCATATTAATGTTTATAATTCAACATGTATTTATTATATGCATATAATTATAATGCCAGTAGCTCCTGTATTTTTTTCACGCATACATCTGATCCTTCGGCTGCTTCTTTCGAAATCTGTAAATTTAAATAATTTAATACGACGCAACGTAATTTGTTACGAGAAAATTACTTACCGGTGTTAAGTTAAGAAATCCGTGCGGTAAACCTGGTAATATATCAAGCGTGACTGATACACCAAGCAATCGAAGCTTTCTTGCAAACATGACGGAATCATCAAGGCATGGATCCAGCTCCAATGTCTATAAAATATTTACACTTATAATATACCCTTAAATTTTGCTCCGAAAGAGCCGGACGGTTAACGCGTTGCCGCAAATTACGGCTATAGCCGTCCGATCTTCGGCGATATGCAGGCAAACGACGGCTATAGCCGTCNCTTATAATATACCCTTAAATTTTGCTCCGAAAGAGCCGGACGGTTAACACGTTGCCGCAAATTACGGCTATAGCCGTCCGATCTTCGGCGATATGCAGGCAAACGACGGCTATAGCCGTTGTGCACATTTTAATGAATAAAAAAAAAAAAGAACAGCGTTAGTACGAAGTGTTCTAACGCATACACTTGTTAACCATTGAGAAATACATGGAAAAAAAGGTATAGCATGCCAAACAGCATATTAGTTGTTCTTTTATGCGTTTTCTCGTGCGTTTTTCTCAATTGAAAAAAAAAAAGTGTGTTTCTGAGCACGATCGTCAAATTAAAAGTGTGCGGCAACGCGTTAAGTGTTTGATACAAAATAAAAAACTAAATCACTTACCAGCATTTTAATGGGCGGCAGTTGTGCTAAAAGATTATCCGACGCAAGATAAGGGCTTAAATACGGATCTCTGGGCACGTTAAACATAAATTCTTCTAAGGGACTTTTCACGTTTTCCGTATCCAGTTCTCGGGATTCTTTGTGCTTTCCACTGAGAGACCAACCAAAAAAGGACCACGATTTACCGTTCTTTGGAATATTGTTTTCCGTGTTAATAGTGCCATTTCCAATGTTAGTCGAAGCGTTTGTACCACAATTTCGATAGAGTTCTAAAAATTTGTTAATATATTCTTGAGATTGTGCTTCTCCCTGTAGATGTTCCGTTCCTGTTGTGTTAAAGAATGTTAAAAAAAATATTTAAACGTAAAAACAAACAGCTACGATAAAAAAAGAATCGACTGAAACAACAAATTACGCAATATGTTTATGTTTAGTGTGTTCATCGTTGATTTACCATCAGCTTCTGTTAAAGTAACAGAATTTAAAGTAGAATCAGACGGCAGGGATGCTAGCTTATGCGCATCGTTCGTTTCATCCCCGTTAGGACTGAGCGCTAACGCTATTAAATCACTTTCACTTACTTCGGCAAAAGACTCCGTATCGGATTTAACACATTCGGCAACGTCGTGTTCTTTTTCTCTAAAAAAGCGATAAAAATGAACGTTTACCATAATATCTGTTGAATCGTGTAACCGTTATTTCAGCGTGTAAATATTTACCGCGCTACTTTCTTACTATCCGAAGCGGCGTACGCTTTCAAGCAACGTAAAAGAAATCCCATAGGTAACAATGGATCGGTAAGGCAAAGTAGTCGCGAAGGTGATAATACAAAATCAACAAGTACCGGTGTGTACGCCATAAATATTCCATCGGGTTTCCTGATATTTAATTGTATGCATTTTAAAGTAACTCCCAAGTTTAAATTGGCCCCAGCAGAATCACCTATCAAAGGATTTAATTTTGTACACTTCGTCGTTGAACAAATATACAAGGATATGCACACAAATGTATGTTAGGAAGCTGACAACGGTACAGTACTTTACGTCTTACCGGCGAAAAGTATCTTTTGAGCTGTACTCCCAAGCAATGTACTTGCATGATTTAAAGCCCATGCATATGCGTACAGCACTTCCTCGAGTGCACGAGGAAACGGAGCCTCGGGTGCTAAACTGTAATCTACGCTTAAAATGGGTACACCAATATTTATGGCCCAAGCACGTAAATACGTTTCATGAGACAGTGAAGTTTGTGCTACGAAACCTCCACCATGACAATGAATTATCAATTCATTAGACAATCCATGCAGTTCTCCCCCTACTCCACCTGAACCAACCTAAGAGAAGCATGTACTGCACAGGAGTGAAACTGATGCTTCATAAAAATTTCTACTTGATTAAGGGAAACGAAAAGATGAAAATAATAACTGAAAATACTGATTGTACTGGTTATAGTGAACAATTAAATAGTCTCTTTACCATTCCTAAACGACGTTTAGCACTTAACAGCCTGACGTGTATTGGTTTTTTACCGATATGGCTGTTCGGTATCGGAATTGACGCAGTCGTCCCGTTTAACGTAGGAACAGTTAATTCCTCGGGTGGAATAGAAATTATTTGATTTATCGCCAATGAAGGCGATGCTATAGTGGGTAATCGTACTATGTCTAAAACACGTAATTAAATATAATGTTTGATAGGAATAAAACATGGATGCAACGATTAGAAATGGGATTCTTACCAGTCTCATTGAGAAACCAGAAAGCTTGACAAAACGAAATATCGGCACGTTGAGATACATCAACGATACGACGTGCCCTTAATTCAGGATCTAACACGTATTTAACAGAATTAGCACATCTTGCTAGCAATGTACCATTAGCATAATATGCTTCGCTGAATGTTGCCATACAAACCATTATGGCTTTCAAAATAGGTTTTAAATTATCGACAAACTGAAAGCAACACATTTCATTAGAAAATATCGAAAAACCGGTTAATACGTTAGTTAAGACTATGTACAAGTGTCTTTATTAATACCTGAAATCCTAAACATCTGCCGTAAAAACAATACTGATTAATAGTATCTATTTTATTTAAAATTTCATGAGGATTATGAGTATCGCCTATAAAGAGAGATGGTTTTCCATCGCTTATGTGCTCGCTCATCGAGTATAGATTTTGTATGTGCTCTAAGCAAGTGCACAGAGATGCTAGCAGCTGTGAGCAGGCCTCGATTTCCCTATAAATATTTTTACTCGTCAATGCAACACCGAATAAGAATATTTAATAATCTTTCTCAACGTGTAATTACATCCTGTCGATTACCTCATGTGATAACTCTTACGAAAAAATATAGAATCCTTTTGACAATATATCTGATGACAAACAGAACGCGAATGTATGATACATTTGTCTATCAGAACTAGGAAACTTCTGTATCCATTGCCAGGTGTTTCTACGTCAAAATCAAACATCGGTGCAATCCTACTAATCTCTTTATATAGCGGTTGTAACTGTACCAGGTGATCTAATATTGCCATAAGCGCAGCTTTAATTCTAACACTGTTCTCATCTTGATGCGATATAAAGCATTCTGTATTAGCATGACACAATTCCCTTAATGCTCCCCATTGTAGGGGCTCAACGTCTTCGAATGGTCTTTCAAAATCATCATTGAGCGACATTTGAGCTGCTTCTTGTTTAGTCATTTAGCGATTAATTCTTAATCAACTATTTTACAACAAACAACAATTACAGAATCTGCAACAGCAATATTTATGTTACCGTGCTATTCGTTGACAGAAGCAAAATGTTCTTACGTCGTAACAGTGCTGTATAAATGTTTCTTTCTTTTCTTTTCTTTTTTTTTTTTTAATACAGTCAAAGCACAACATTGAAAAAGGATCGTTACAAAGAACAGTGTTGATATCCGATGATCAATACAAATACCTTTAAAGTTCATGATGTTAATTCGAATAAGGTTAACAAATTAAAAATATTCCATGTATCGAAGTCACTTTTAATTATTTCTCAACTCTGGATTTACATTTTGATCGCATGTGTTAAATACTCCGTGTACATCGTACTCTACGTTAAACGACAGTTATTATTTTAGATTTGACATTTCCTAGATCCCTATCGTCGCCGCCATATTGTTTTTCCGATCGATATCATTATCTCACTAACAATACCACGCGCTAGCTACGAATTAAATGTTACCGATACTCACATATTTTTCCAACAATCGACCATGTAAACACCGGACAACCCTCTCGAATGGCATAACTGCAATACGGAGTTTAAATTATTCCTTCACACTTATCGCTTTGTTTTTACCAAATTAAACCGATAACGTGTGTATTTTTAATTATCAGGTAAACTTGAAAATAAATGTAATTTATATATTCACAACAACGATGCTTCGTATCTTTTTAGATAGCTGATAATTACCGTAACACGCTTCAATGACCCAATGAAGACGGTTTATCGAAGCCTCGCGAACTATAATTCCTAATTGATAATGATATCAATTACCGTGATAAAGTATCAATTAGGAAGCGTGTAGACTAATGGGTAAGTAATTTGATTATCAATATCCGTGTAAGTACTTACCAGATATATTCTATCTATTCTATTCTTTAACTTGTGTTCTGTTATTTACTGTGTGCGTTACAGAAACGGAAAGAACGGTAACACATTCGTGCGATACCAATTTCGTCAGACTGACGGATGAACGAACGACAAACAATTTACACTTCTGGTGTCGCGATTATTATGTATTGGGCAACCAGTCGCGTCGAATGAATTAATCATAAAGATTATACCAGCGATACCGAAGTTCAAAAAAATTGCATGGTTTCTCGGGAATTTTATTATCTCAAATTGTTACTTTAAACGTATTCCTTTCGAGATCATACATAAACATATATACANTTTATTCGTTCATTTATTTATTTATTTATTTTCTTTTTTTTTTTTTTCTTCGTTTCAATTCGACCAGGGGGACATTGTTATAAAATATCAATTTTTATCGAACCTCGACGTTGATTGTCCGTCCAGCGATCGATTTGTACAAAGCCAACGTTTCGATCGAATGATTCAGCCCGCCGATAAACAAAATATTGGACAACGCATACGATACGAAGTAACTTAAAATCGTAACTGATATCAGTCGGAACTTCGATTGAAGCGCGAAATAGCTTTCGTTCGAATGGCGACGAATAATGCGGGACGTAAGATCGAAAACTAATACAGCGCTTTGTGTATAGGCGTGTACTTACACGAGTATCGGTATACTGCACGTACAATCGGGCTCTCGCATCTCATAATCGTTGCGATATTTAAGGTTCATCGAAGACGCGGAATTGAGATAGAATCGTTAGAATCGATCTATACCGAAAGAACTGCAAAAATAAAGTTTAGTTCCGTTATTATTTCCCATTTCGCCGACTTCTAAATCCGAACCGCTACGCAAAGGACGTATTATTTTCTTTTTTTTTTTATTCCTTCGTTCATTTTTTTTCTTTCCTTTTTCCTCACTTCTCACGTGTGTCTTTCAAGTTTTCTTTTTTTTTCTTTTCTTTTCATTTCCTCTTCTTCTTCTTCTTCTTCTTCTTCTTCTCTTTAAGCTAAAGTTAATTACCACGGTAAATATTTATTACCTCTTTACAAAAATCAATTCTTAAACTTATACAGGGTGGCTCGATGCAAATTCACAATATCTTGAAGTGAAATATCGATGTGGACACTATGGTCAAAACGAGGAGACTAAAACTGATATGCTTCGAAGGGGCTTTTCAAGCTTTTTAATATCGATGATAGCTATCTTCGCATATTTTTTTTCCCGCTGATTATCGTCGAAGTAAAGTTGCGTTCGCTCGTTCGCTACGCAACGAGCGCAATTTTTTTTTTTCTTTCTTTCTTTCTTTTTTTTTTTTTATTTCTCTTTTTACTTCGACACTCCATCGAATATTTCTTTTTCTTTTTTGTTTTAGCGCGTACGAATTTGTTCTCACCAATGCCGATATCCCGGAACCGCATACGCTACTAAAAAGATGGTACGCGAGATAAATTTGGCAAGCACTACAAGTGCTGTTCGCATCATATCTTTCGACAAATATAACATATGATGAGTAGCAGCACGTTCGCCAATGTAGGCCAATTGTTACATGGTCACATACCATCTTTAACCAGTGGCGGCTCGACCGTAAAGGGTTGTAGGGCTGCAACCCTATTATATAATGAGTATAAAATGAAAGTTTCTGTTTTATTACAGCCGCTATCAAACTTATATATATTTGTCTAATAATCGTTATCTCTCTTGTTTGTAATCGGTGATGCAGTCGGTTTTCTAAACAATTATCTTATGCGTTTCATTGTACCATTTAATTTTATCAATCTGTATCGATTTTTCTTTTTTTTTTTTTTTACTTTTATCGCTGCAGCCCTACCACTGCAAACTCTCACGAGCTACCACTGATCTTTGTCTTTGTTTTCTTCTATTGTACAACAGATAGAAACCGTCATAATTGGAACATCGCGATTGAAAGAAAGAAATAGCGTTTCTGTTTCTTTTTTTTTTTCTTTTTTTTTCCTTAGAGACGAGAACATATATTTTTTTTTTTTTCCTCAACATCTGTGAATCCGTATCAAGTCAGATTATTTTTCTTCTCTTTTTTTTTTTATACGCGACGTGTCAATGATTTCTTTTTTTTCTTCCTTCTCATTATAACGACTATATGCTATAGGTACATAATGTATAGTTAATTTGATAGGTGTACATGTATATGCATATGTATATATATATATCTATGTATATATTGTTCATATATTACACACACACACACACACATACACACATGAACATATATATTTATATATAGATATTTATATTATTATTATTATTAACGCATTGATGTTATGCTATGCTTTTGTTGTATCTCCATAGACATATGGTTAATTGCTATCATTTTAATATATCTAAAATAATATTTTTAACACTCAGCGATGCGCGAATGTGTGTGCCTGTGTATATACTTTTTTTTTTCTTATTATTTTTTTTTTTTTTTTTTTTTTTTTTTTTTTTTTTTTTTTTTTTTCTTTTTTTTCTTTTCTCGTTGGCTCGTTCTTCCACCGGAGTTGCGTGAGACAAGTCTACTGTGTTCGCTAAATAGGAAGGCAGCTGCTTCACGTGCGCTTAGGAATCCAAGGATTATCGTTCATTGTCCTCGGTTTGCGCATTCGCTTAATTTATTTTAGCAAAATTAGCAGGGAACAAACAAATCTTATAGGTAGTAGAGAGAGAAAGAGATAATCAGAATACAACCCTTTTCGCAAAATGATGCGCAACCACAATGCACAGTCGTATCCCCGGGTAAAAATCATCTTAAACCGTCGTAACCAACATAATACTTGCGCGAATAAAAATTATTGTTCTTTCTGTTTGCAATTGTACATTAACGCATAACATATCGATACGTGTCAATACGACCGATCAATCGATACAGAGTAGTACGGTTTAACAAAACAACGTGCAATAATTAATTGAAACGAACGAAAGCTATGCTTTCCCACGCGACCCTGGCTAAAGTGCAGCCTACTACCTTTTTGACCATATACAAATATATAAGCATTAAACGTGTAATATATTATCGTCATCATATATAATTAATATCCTAACATAGTTATTGTATGAATCATCTTTCGAGAGAGAAAAAAAAAAAAAAAAAAAAGAAAAAAAAAAAAAAAAAAAAAAAAAAAAACGAAAAAAAAAAAAAAAAAAAAAAAAAAAAACGAAAAAAAAAAAAAAAAAAAAAAAAAAAAACGAAAAAAAAAAAAAAAAAAAAAAAAAAAAACGAAAAAAAAAAAAAAAAAAAAAAAAAAAAACGAAAAAAAAAAAAAAAAAAAAAAAAAAAAACGAAAAAAAAAAAAAAAAAAAAAAAAAAAAACGAAAAAAAAAAAAAAAAAAAAAAAAAAAAACGAAAAAAAAAAAAAAAAAAAAAAAAAAAAACGAAAAAAAAAAAAAAAAAAAAAAAAAAAAACGAAAAAAAAAAAAAAAAAAAAAAAAAAAAACGAAAAAAAAAAAAAAAAAAAAAAAAAAAAACGAAAAAAAAAAAAAAAAAAAAAAAAAAAAACGAAAAAAAAAAAAAAAAAAAAAAAAAAAAACGAAAAAAAAAAAAAAAAAAAAAAAAAAAAACGAAAAAAAAAAAAAAAAAAAAAAAAAAAAACGAAAAAAAAAAAAAAAAAAAAAAAAAAAAACGAAAAAAAAAAAAAAAAAAAAAAAAAAAAAAAAAAAAAACGACAGAAACACGCTTGCTTTTAATAGTCGCCACTTATTCGACCTAAATCGGAGGTACTAATGCCACACAAAAAAACTCCTGTATTTAACTGTTCCTCTTATTCGGCAACCTCGACGTGACTCTTTCGATCCGTCCATTCCGGCGAGGAAAAAACGATTGTAACTCGGCCGAGTCGAACAAGGCTGCCGAATATTTTCCGTGCATACGTTCGGACAGCACCTCGATAAGATAGTGGACTTTTTGTTATGGAATGATAAAATATCTTGCTTCTCGTTAACTTTAGATACGTTCATGATTCAATTTCTTATAAGTATAAAGTTGTATAATCTAAGTAGACGTTAAGTACTGAAAAGGTCGCTGAAAAAATCAGGCAGTGGGAATCGAACGGAGATGAAAAAACAGCTGCAATCACGAAGGTGAACGTGCATTGATCACCGTTCTGATATTTTAAGAGTGTCGTAGAGCATACACTTTTTCCTCGCATAGTGCTAGTAATATGCTTATCTTTATTTATTTATTTATTATTTTTATTTTTTTTTTTTTTTTTTTTTTTTTTTTTTCCATTTTACTCCTTTTTCTCTTTAAATCGGATTACACTTTTATGCTGCCACTGTGCAAGCTGCTACCGCTGCTACCATTTTTTTTTTTTTTGTTTTTTTTATCTTTTTACTTTTACTCTCACATATTATTTTAAGCTGCGTTTACTTTTATTGCCATTTACTATCTCGAAAAATATCAGAACTCAGAAATATACAGCAAAGAGCGCAAACAGCACGCATACTGTGAATGCGTCATCGACGAGATACATTTCTTCCATCGCATACGCATTTCCTATTGCTGAAAACAATGAGTTCGTAACTGATCATAGTCCACAGCCTTCTGATCGAAGGGTATCGCGTGTAACATTAATGTGAGTAATGATTCTTTTTTTTTTTTCCTTTTTTTCTTTTTCTTCTTCTTCTTCTTCTTCTTCTCGTTATGAGCGCGCTCCTTCCTGTGTTTATTCTTTCTTTCTTTTTTTTTTTTTTCTTTTTTTTTCAATAACATGTATGACAACGAAACGAAAACAACGTGTATGAGATACTTCCGAAGACAACTTTACGCGCTTCCCATATGGCACATTGGCATGTTGTTTCCCTTTCTAATTGTCTCGCAGATAATCCTGACTGCACGAGCGTATGAATCAACTCGTAACACTTGTATCTACTAGATGTTACATGAACATTGCTTTATACATATCATAGATCGTTATGCATGGTCGTATAACGTTACGAGCTATAATAAAGAGACGTGTTATATAATGATACTGTATCGCAATACCTATCTCCCTATGGACAGATTTTATTCCATACATCCCATAAGATGTAGATTTGAAATACTTTCGGAATCTTCGGAAGAACCTCGAACCTGAAAGATATCTTACACTAACAAAATACTATGAGATTCTTGAAGAACATACGCGAGAACGGACAATTAAAGACCAGTTTCAAATAAAATCTCTTGTAGACCGAGGTGATTAAATTATTCTTTGATCTCGAAGTATTTGTATGTTGGATTTTCATATCCGTTGATCTGCATGTTTGCAACGTGTCGCTCTTCCGGTGTAGCTGCTTGATCAACTTCAATGAATCCCTGTTGAACGTCAGAAATAATTGAAAATAATTACTCGATAAAATTTTGCTAGACCTAATGAATCACAATTGAAAAAAATATATATATTTAAAACGTTAGTAAATATCATTTAACAGGAAAATTACAAGTATCTATTTTTTTATTTTTATTTCTATTAAAATCATCTCTCAAACATACCTGACTGTGAGGGCTTCTTGCACTGCGTCTTTTGAATACTGCTATTCCTACAACTGTAGCAGCCATAAGTGCAATTCCAGCAAACGCAACTGTGAAATAGACAGATCGACTTTCCCTGTGATAAACCTCCCTTCTCACCGAAGAGTAGCCCTAGTATGAAAAGGATAGAAATATTTTTCAGAATCATAATATTCCTTTCGAAAAGTACTTTGCAAGACAATTTTATCTTCTCACCGGTTCAGAATGGGAAATGTCATGCGTCATGCTGTGAGCTGCCCTAATAAGTCCCTCGCTGTGCAGAGCTGCCACTGCTAAGGGTTGTTCTGGTTGCTGTTGAGCGTCCTTGTTGTCGTTTATCGAGTCGTTCTCTTCCTGTTGCGCTTGTTCCGTACGTAATTCCCCGCGTTCAGCTTTGCGTTGCTCCTTGCGTGCTCGTTCCAGTTGCTTTTGATGCTCTTTTTCTATAAATGTATTCAAACGGATGTAGCCTTCGTAGAAGATTCGTTATATATATATTTTTTTCAATTAAATTTCAAATGTTACCTTGTTGCTTGCTAGTGACGTCAGCCTGATATTTATCTAAAATGGCTGCTTCCGCTTCTCGTGTCATCGCTAGCAGTAGTCCAGGAGTCTCATCTTTGCTCCTGAGGGCCAAAACGTAATCATCCATAAGGCGGCCAATTTTTGCGCTTAAATCAGGGTACCTAAATATAACGAATGAAATCCTTCATATAGTGTTCTATTAAGTCAAAGTATATTTATTTTTCTGCACTGTCAAAATCTGGAATCTGATATTCTGAGACGTTGACGTTGTATTGACCGAAACGTTACCGTTCTAACATCAACAGACTCTGGTTGGTGATTCTATCGATTTCTGCCAAGTGTTCCAACGTTGCTGGCTTCTCGCGTTGAGCCTGTTCCAAGCTGCTGTCCAACAGATGTTTGTAATGAGCAATGGTATGGTGCCTATCCTTGTGAAGAGCTCGAAGCAGTTTCTGGAGACACTTCTGGATACGGTGCATCTAAATGCGAAACAAATGTTTGATGAAACACTTGTCGAGTTATAGTTTAACTATATTTAACGTCGAAGAAACTTACGTTCGGAGGTGTCTCGTTGAGAGCAGCGGTGTAGCACGACATTGCTTCGTCGTTCCTTTGTTTAACGGCTTCCTATAAATCAATACGGTAGCAAACGTTATAATTCTTTATGCGTGTGGTGTATGTATTCGATTAACTACTGGCACTTATTTTAAGAAGCAAAAAAATTCACGGAGTTCATATAAGAATTCAAAGCTGAATTCCTCGCTTCTTAAAAAAAGTGCTCTATTAATTAAAGACACTTAAATATTGTAGGACGCGAGAAAAGAATGTTTGGGTCGAACGGGGTGTTGGGAAATAGTGTTTGGGCCGAGTGAAGCATCGGAAAATGATTAACCCTTTCAGCGCTATGAACCCATATATGCGTTCTCACACATCCATTCGATTTTGGCTACGAACCCATATATGCGTTCTCGCACAACCATTCGGTTTAACTTCGGGTTAGATATATTGTATAAAGATATATAAAAGAGATAATATATAATTTAATACTGTTATATTGGTCATGTTACTGTTGCTTAATGAAATAAATGATTATTAAGGCTTTTGAAGTCACCACATAATTTACTTCAGTTACAATCAATATACCTTGCAATGAAAATTCAGTCTTTTTCGTACGGAGTAGCCAGTCCACGGCGCACGCTTAACGTCGGACAACTCAACGCTGAAAGGGTTAAGGTGTGAACGAAGAGTGTTTGAACAGAGTGACAATCTTTATCCGAGGACTAAAATCTAAGGTAACACTTTGACGGCCGCACATTTTTCGCATCGCCTTTAGATTACCGGCGGCAGTATTTACAGAATCCTAACATAATTATTAATAAGAAAAGAGTTAAGATCACTGTTGCACTATTTTTAACCCTTTGCGGTCTTATGTCGAGCCAGACTCGACATTTTACTTTGTTCCATTGGTTTCAGTTTTGGGATACGAAGCATATTCTTTTACATTAAAATGTTATTCGATGGAAAATTTTGTATCCAGACATCTTACTGGTAATGAAAATGTGAAAATTCAGCCAAATTATTGACAGTTTATAAAAGTATGNGGAGTTCATATAAGAATTCAAAGCTGAATTCCTCGCTTCTTAAAAAAAGTGCTCTATTAATTAAAGACACTTAAATATTGTAGGACGCGAGAAAAGAATGTTTGGGTCGAACGGGGTGTTGGGAAATAGTGTTTGGGTCGAGTGAAGCGTCGGAAAATGATTAACCCTTTCAGCGCTATGAACCCATATATGCGTTCTCACAGAGCCATTCGATTTTGGCTACGAACCCATATATGCGTTCTCACAGAACCATTCGATTTTGGCTACGAACCCATATATGCGTTCTCGCACAACCATTCGGTTTAACTTCGGGTTAGATATATTGTATAAAGATATATAAAAGAGATAATATATAATTTAATACTGTTATATTGGTCATGTTACTGTTGCTTAATGAAATAAATGATTATTAAGGCTTTTGAAGTCACCACATAATTTACTTCAGTTACAATCAATATACCTTGCAATGAAAATTCAGTCTTTTTCGTACGGAGTAGCCAGTCCACGGCGCACGCTTAACGTCGGACAACTCAACGCTGAAAGGGTTAAGGTGTGAACGAAGAGTGTTTGAACAGAGTGACAATCTTTATCCGAGGACTAAAATCTAAGGTAACACTTTGACGGCCGCACATTTTTCGCATCGCCTTTAGATTACCGGCGGCAGTATTTACAGAATCCTAACATAATTATTAATAAGAAAAGAGTTAAGATCACTGTTGCACTATTTTTAACCCTTTGCGGTCTTATGTCGAGCCAGACTCGACATTTTACTTTGTTCCATTGGTTTCAGTTTTGGGATACGAAGCATATTCTTTTACATTAAAATGTTATTCGATGGAAAATTTTGTATCCAGACATCTTACTGGTAATGAAAATGTGAAAATTCAGCCAAATTATTGACAGTTTATAAAAGTATGTTATTGAATACGAACTAGTTAAGTTACAGTGTCGAAAGTGCCTCGGACCGCAAAGGGTTAATGTTTCTTTAAAAATAGCATCGGTGTAGCATCGGTCTGTATCGGTATACAAACATCGAAATGACGGCGAGAAACCATTTACAGAAAATAGCTGTACAAAGTCACACGAACGTGACAGCGGTCGTCAATGTGTTTACCCTTAGCGCTCCTTTGGCTCCGCTATGGAGTCTGTTTTCAACACGATCACGCTCGATTTCCACAGATATCACGCCATGATGATTCAGAAAATAAAAAATTTATATTTCGTTTGCGAGAGGAAAAAGGATACCTGTGAAATAAATAAAAACAAGTACTTTTGCAAGCAGTAGTAATTTTTTCAAAATAAAACTTCTTGTCTTCAGTGATAAAGGATCGTACGGAGTGCAAAAGGTTAAAATATGTCTTTTTTGACTGTCCGTATATCGAGGAGCAAGCATCGCACATTTTTCTCCAATAAACTTATAAATTTCGACCAAACAGCACCACTTATCTCCACAATGAAACAGAGCAATCTTATTTTCAAGATTGACGCGCAGGAATGTCGACTACTGAGAGAATCGATAAACATTTCCTTTCTAAATGCAAGTGCTCGCCACCTGCGTGCATCGTTCTACCAAATCACGTACTTGTACTCTTTGTTGATGCATAGCGCTCAACTGATGCTTCTCCGCGGCACCGCTCTCTTCAAGAGCAGCGACGGTCTCCTGGAACCGCGCGGTCATCCATCGTTTGAAAGCATCGGCGGCGAACGGGTCGTGGGCACGAATGTCCTGATACTTTTCCTCGAGATCACTCCAATCCTTCATCACCTGAAAACGTTGTAGCACAAAGATTTCGACACTAGTATTCCGCGTGATTAATAACTGTCTCTCGAAACTCGACCGTTCGCGTATCCTCCCCGCGAATTGTAGAACTGAACCAACGAAACAAAATGCGGGAACAACTTAAAGAAATTAATATCGTCCAAGGTTTGAAGTTAAAAATGGACTGACATAAAGGTAGCTAGGTGGTAAGACCCGCTTACTTTTGTTACTTTTTCCTTGTGCACCTCTTCGAGCCTCATTTGTGCTTGCTTGTAGCTCTGATGCTCGGAACGGGGATCGAAATGAGTGAGATATGGATCTGGTGTGCTCTGCAATTGCGGAGATTGCTGTGTGCTGGTGCTAACTGGCAACGGCATCGCAGTCACGTCTTGTTTCGGCTTCTCCGTGGTAGAAACTGTTGTTGATAATCGACTGGAGAAAATTAATGTGGTTAGTGTAATTGTATATTCTTGTTTGTTAAAATGTATATAATATTATTTCATGTTTATTAGTAATCTGTTCAATTAATATACAATATATACAATAAATAAGTATTTCTCTTGATAGTTGATATTGAAGCTATTGAATTTAATTCATATTTTCCTGTTTCAATCATTTTAGCTGCTGTTATATTATATTTTTTAATTATTACAATTATATATTCTTGTTTATTAAAATAAATACAATACTATTTCATATTTATCAATAATCTGTTCAATTAATATACAATGTGCAATGAATAACTATTTCCCTCGATAGTTAATATTAAAATTATTGAACTTAATTCACGTTGAAGCATCTTTTTCTGTTTCAATAATTTCACCTCCCATTGTATTATATTTCACACAGGCGAATTATATCAGAATTCTTGTTTACATTTTTAATTACGTAAAAATACAGATGAAAAGAGTGACCTACATATTTCATTTTTCATTGGACAAAGAAACGAACTTAATTGCACGATACGCAGCATCGTTTCAATTTGAGAAATCCTGAAAACTCTTTCGTATATTTACGGCAAAGGTTTAATTAATTATATTAAAAATCTATTTAGCTTTTGTAAAGCATAAATTATTTATTCGACGTTGATTTACCTTGTCGTGGTGTCGTAATCCTCGAGATATTCCTCGTCACTCTCATTAGCGGGTTGATCGCTGAGAACGTCCTCGGAGTCAGCTTCGGAGTCGTCTTCGTCGTCCGCATCGGCGTCCAAGTCATCCTCGTCTTCAAGATCATCTTCCTCGTCGTCGAGATCCTCGTCCACACCCTTCGGAATCGGCAAGTCGATCGGTTTCTTCACTTTCATATTTTCTGCAAGTCACACGAAACTATTACTCTTCGTTCGATTCGTTGCAAAATAAAAATATATATTTATAATACCATATTTAACCCTCTCCACTATCCCTATTTTCCCATCTCCCTTCCAGCCGACTCCGATTAATTTTATTAACCAAACGAAACGTGGCACGGAGCATGATCGAGTGAAAAATGATTAAAAAAATTCTACAGCGATTAACAGTCCGGTCGCACCGGCGATGATCTCACGGTGCAAAGGAATAAATTGATCTCGATTTCCATGTCACACGACAAAACGTTCCGACCCATCAATATTCTCCCGCATCACACTACCAGATTGAAATGAAAAACAAAAAAAACAAAAAACAAAAATAAAAAAAAAAAAAAAAAAAAAAGAACTTTACAAAAACGTATTCAAATTACATCCCGGCAAAGCGCCCAATAATACCGAGCACCGAATAAATGTAAATCGTCGGAACGCGAGGCGCGCATTTCAAAATCCACCCCCTGCAACCCTCTACTCGTGTTTCCCGCAACTCGTCTCCCTTTTTCCACCGGTGAAAAACTCCTAATTTGTCTCTGTTATGTTGAAGAGGACAGCCGTCTTGACTAACTAGGTTCTCGAGATGTCCCATTCTCCGAGAATAGACACGCTGATGAGCTGACTTCTCGAGTTCTGCAAAGGCAGACAAAAGCTTCGCCCAGCGTATCCTCGCCGCTATCCTTTTATCTGGGTCACGCGGCGGTTGTGTTGGCACTTTTTCCACGAGAATATCGTACGTCTATTGCACGTATCGAAGCAACGGGCGTCGCGGTGTCCCCCTTCCATCCCTGATTGTAACGTAGGACGAAGGGAATATCAAGATTTGATGGACGATACCGAAAAAAAGAACCGGTACCGATCGACCCGGAGAACCTGAACGGCGATTTCCACGTATTTTCACGGACACACGTAGGGAGAAACGCTTTGCCAGGCGGTCCGTGAGAATCGTCCCTCTAAAAACTGTGCACGGCTCGCCGGTTGGCTCGCTTAAAAATAGCGGCATAAACAAAATGTGCAAACAAGTAGCTCGGAACTGTGTGTCTCTGCGGCATCCTTGACGAAGAATTTCAACGATAAAAAGTTGCGCGATGTGTCACCGAACTGGGTACCCTGGTTGGCGATAAAGTAATTATGCGAGAAAGGAAAAGGGTGAAAAGCGTTGTTAAAATAAATCGAGATTGAGAATTCGTTGGAATCTTTCTCGCTTGGAAATTTCTATTTATCGGTGTAGCGTTTATTAATAGACAATTGTTGTATTGACTTGTAACTGGTAAAAAGAAGAAAAGAAAGAAAAAAAAAAAATGAACGGACGGATCCTACAGGAATGGAACTTGGAAAATAATTGCAAACTTCGGGCGATGTATGTTCTTTCCTTAACGCGTTAAATGACGCGCCGATTTTGGTCGGTTTTCCGTTAGGCTGTGTGGTGCGATGCTAATTGAAAAATATTTGGTCGCAAAATAGATAAGAATTTAAGAAGAAAATTGTAGAGGCCTGCGGAGGAAAGTCGTATCTTTGTTTCGTGTGATTTAATAAAACGCATTAATGAATTATAAGGTATTATTTTTTGAAATTGATCACTTCTCAGAAACCAAAGGACGCCTAAACGAAAATTTCCCTCTATGGGACCGTGTGACTTAAAAGTTACAAACTGATGTGTCTATATTTAAAAAAATTAATTTTGTTTAGTCATCACTGCGCTATTAAATTTGATTACTGTATCGACACCACGATCCATCTACGGTAATTATTAAAACATTTTCAAATCAAAGTGAAAAACTGTGATCAATCGTAATTTTTTCTCCAATAAGCAGACAAAATTTGGACCATAGAGGGTTAAAAAATTTATTTTATCGAGTTATCGTTGTACTATTAAATTTAATTACTGTATTACTGTAGCGACACCACGATCCATCTACAGTAATTATTAGTTAAAACATTTTCAAATCAAAGTGAAAAACTGTAAATCGTAATTTTTTCTCCAATAAGCAGACAAAATTCGGGCTACAGAGGTTTAATTTATAATCTCGTTCCATATAGAAACTATCCTCCAGCCGCCGCGAATCAGAGTCGGAAGTGCTCTCGTTCGCAAAGGGTTAAAAAAAGAATTTTTAATTTACTTATATATTATTCACTTGAATATTACGTTTACCTTTCTCAAAAAATAAAAGAAGAAAAAGAAAAGGAAAAAGAAAAAAAAAGAAAAAAGAAAGAAAGAAAAAAGATCGCACCACGTCATTGACTCGGTCTCTTGCACACAAAACCGCCCCTATGAATCATATTGTAACCCCCCAGGTTGGACAACATCGTGCATAATAAACGCTAATAAAGCAACATGAACGTTCGTTTAGTTGATAGTCGCTGCTGTGGTGGTTGTGGTTGGAATTTGGTCGATGATTCATCGGTCATTCCTATTGATCAGTAAGCTAGGTGGAAAGCCAGGCATCGGGGATGTGTCGCGAATAAGGCTGGCAGACAGTCCGGCTACTATGGACGAGCGTATTGGGTCGGGTTTATTAGCTACACGTACGAGGTATTGGCATCGTGCATTGAAAAGAAAAGATGCGCAGGAACGGGCAAAATTCATAGTGTTACGTTGCGCAGTCGTCGGGAACGTCGACGGACGTTATTGATTGCACCAGCGAGCAAGATAGAAGCGGCAAGGGTAAACTGGTCTGTCGTGCAACGAAGAGGGAGAATCGAAATATACCCACTTTCTTAATGCACCCCTGTTTCTCTCTCGTTCTTCGTTCTCTTTTCTCTTTTTTACCTCTTTTCCCTCTTCGAGCTGTTCGAGCGGCCCTCGATTGGAAAATAGAGTACAGAGCACGGATGGGACAGGAATTCGCGTCTATATATCACGAGAAATTAATCTACGGTGAATAAATTTAAATATTCCCAACGTTTTCACGATTCTCCGCTTCGAGATGCCTGTCGAGTCTCGCTGATCTATTTTCTGTTAAAAATGTGGACAAAGCTTTGTTTCCCTCCCATTGCGGATTTTTTTATACACCTTTCATTATGATTTTTTCGGCGGAAATAAGTATGCTTTATTCGTCGGTAGTTCTAGTGGTTGATAGAACACATTAATGAGTT
Source organism: Ctenoplectra terminalis (assembly GCA_019453375.1). Taxonomy (NCBI): domain Eukaryota; kingdom Metazoa; phylum Arthropoda; class Insecta; order Hymenoptera; family Apidae; genus Ctenoplectra; species Ctenoplectra terminalis. The sequence goes on along the minus strand of SMSQ01002777.1, from coordinate 11,222 downwards.
ACAAGGTATGATTTTATTAAATTAATACCGTCAGTCCTGAGAAATCAATGATGCCTAAATGAAAATCTCAGCGTCGGTCCGCAGGGACCGGCGTGGCGCTTAACGTGTTAACGCTAGAACCACCCAAGTGGTCAAAATGACTCGTTTGTAATTTTTCGTATAAATTCTACTAATCGAGAAAGGTGTACTTTCGAAAGTTTTCAGTGATTTTCTTAACTTATTTTTCTTAACTAATTTTTCTTAAATTTCCGGACAACCCAATATTTAAATTCTATAAACTCATAACGGTGCATCTTAAAAAATTCTTTCCGATTTTCTGCAACGATCACGAATAAAGATTTATTTCGTTTGGATTCTATATTTTTTTTAAGAACCTATTATTCTGAATTTTTTAGCAGAAATAAGTATACTTTAATCGTCGGTAGTTCTACTGTTAAGAATAATTTCGTATTCTAAAGATGGATCGCGATTTAAGGTTCGAGTTAAGAAGACCATTTTTAAAAGGAATCTTTACCTTTTCGAGGTGCGAAGTATAAAATACGAGACGCAATATGTTAATATCAAAACTACTAAAGCGATCAAAATGACCTGCTGGTAATTTCTCGCAGAGATTCTACAAATTTACAATGATGCAGTTCGAGGGATATTTTATAATTTTCTGTAAAAAATGTAGCTAAAGATTCGTTTTTTCTCACGTTCCGTATTTTTCACCTATCATTTTTATTTCTTGAGGTACGAATAGGTCTACTTTAATCGTCGGTAGCTCTAGCGTCGATTGATTTTTTCTAGCATCGTTACTTCGCTTTACTTTAAATCGATAGGTTTGTTTAGCATATTTTTCGTGCATAAATTTAACCCTCTATGACGCCATGTTACTTAAAAGTTACCAATTAACGTACCTAAATTTAAAAAAATTTATTTTACTTAGATATCACTGTAGTATTCAATTTTATTACTATATTACTGTAGTTACACCACGATCCATCTACAGCAGTTATTATTTTCAAAGTTTTTAG